>JAHFZB010000088.1:40542-122017 GCA_036884735.1 Huso huso
AAACTGCATTTACCTTTTATATATGCACAACGATCCCAAAAACGAAAGGCCTGCACAGTCCTGAAACGCAGCTGGCGCAGCGCACCACCGGGTTGTGTTCACGAGCCGCGCAAGCGCAGCACCGGGAAAATTATATAGCTGCGAATGCACAGTAACCAGGCTAAAACCACGCCGCTGCGCATGCGCAGGAACTCAGCTAAAACTACTCAGCTGCGTATGTACAGCAACTCGGCTATAATCTGAGCGCAGCCGCGATGCGCAGCACCTCAGCTAAAACTGGCGCAGCTGCGCATACGACGAAACGCCGCTCAAAACTGCATTTTGCCATTTATATACGGAAAACGACACCAAAATTGAAATGCCTGGCGCAGTCGCGGAACGCAGAAGGCGCATGCGCAGCAGCTCGCCTAAAAACACGCAGCTGTGTGGCGCGTATGCGTCACCGCTCAAAACAGCATTTTACCATTTCTATAATGGAAAACAACACCAAAACTGAAATGCCGCGCAGTCTCAAACGCAGCCGCGCATGCGCAGGAACTCAGCTAAAACTACTCAGCTGCATATGTACAGCAACCGCCATCTGGCGCAGCGCGCATGCGCAGCAACTCAGCTAAAACTGGTGAAAGGCGCGCATGCGTAGCACCTCAGCTGTAACCACGAGCGGCGCGATGCGCAGCACCTCGGCTAAAATTACGAACTATACGCGCACCACCGCTAAAATTACGCAACTATGTACGCGCACCACCGGTAAACCACGCAGCTGCGGAAGCGCAGCACCGCGCTTAAAACTACACAGCTGGACATGCGCAGTAACTCGGGTAAAACTATGCAGTTGGCAAGCGATACGATGTTCGCCTTTCAAAACTGCATTTTACCATTTATATACGGAAAACGAGATCAAAAATGAAAAGGCCTGCACAGTCCTTGAAATGCAGCGCGCATGCGTAGCAGATCGGCTAAATTCACGCGTGCGCATGCGATGCAGATCGGGTTAAGATCGCGTAGGGTCTACGCAGTTGCAGCAACTCGGCAAAGCATAAAGGCGATACGATATTGGTCACCTTCAAAACTGCATTTTACCATTAATATACGGAAAACGACACCAAAAAATGAAAGGCCTGCGCAGTCCCAGCACGCAATCTGCGCATGCGCATATCGTGTGTGATAAAAGTACGCAGCTGCGCGTGCGAGGATTCACCGCTCAAAAACAGCATTTTAACATTTATATACAGAAAATGACACCAAAAATGAAAGGCCTGGACAGTCCTGAACGCAGCTGCGATGCGCAACAAGTGTGCTAAAATGAGGCTGCGCATGCGCAGGAACTCAAAGAAAACCACCAGCTGCGTATGTGCAGCAACTCGGCTAAAACTATGCAGCTGGGCATACGTATGCACTCGCCATTCAAAAGTGCATTTTGCCATTTATATACGGAAAACGATACCAAAAATGAAAGGCCTGCACAGTCCTGAACGCAGCTGCGCACGCGCAGCAGATCGGCTAAAACTACGCAGCTGTGCATGCGCAGCAACTCGGCTAAAACTATGCAGCTGCACATGCGCACCACCTCAGCTAAAACTATTCAGCTGCACATACGTATTTGTTCGCCGTTCAAAACTGCATTTTACCATTTATATACGGAAAACGATACAAAAATGAAAGGCCTGCACAGTCCTGACCGCAGCTGCGCATGCAAAGTAGGAGATCGGCTAAAACACATAGCTGCGCATGCCAGCAACTCGGGTAAAACTACATTTACTGCAGCAACCGCCGGTAAACTATGAGCTGCACATGCGCGGTACCTCCAAAATTGCACCTGCACATGCGCGGCATGTGTTTGCCGTTCAAAACTGCATTTTACCATTTATATGCGCTGCGCGGTCGTGAACGCAGCTGCGCGCGCGCAACTGTGGTAAAACTACTCAGCTGCGCATGCGCGGCAGCTCGTCTAAAACCACGCGAGCTGTGTATGCGTGTCAAACTGTCGCCGTTCAAAATAGCATTTTACCATTTCTGTCGGAAACGACACAAAAATGAAATGCCTGCGCAGTCCTCAACGCGCTGCTGCGTGCGCGGAACTCAGCTAAAACTACTCAGCTGCATATGTGCAGCAACTCGCTATAACCATTTAGCCATTTATGCGGAGCAACTCAGCTAAACCATGCAGCTGCGCAAGCACCTCAGCTAAAACGCGCAGCCGCGATGCGCAGCACCTCCCGCTAAAATTACAACTATGCATGCGTACCACCCGGCTTCAAACTTACGCGAACTTGCATGCGCATCCACCTCGGCAGGTAACCACGCGAAGCTGCGGAAGCGCAGCACCAAGAAAAAAACTACTCAGCTGGATGTGCGCAGTAACTCGGCTAAACCTATGCGGCTCCGCATCCGTATGTGTTCGACGTTCAAAACTGCATTTTACCATTTATATACGGAAAACGATATCAAAAATGAAAGGCCTGCACAGTCCTGAACGCAGCTGCGCATGCAGCAGATCGGCTGGTAATTACACAGCTGCCATGCGCAGCAGATCGGCTAAAACTACGTAGCTGCGCATGCGCGCAGCAACTCGGCAAACTATATGAATGCGATACGTATTTGTTCACCTTTCAAAACTGCATTTTACCATTAATATACGGAAAACACCAAAAATGAAAGGCCTGCGCGGTCCTGCACGCAACTGCGCATGCGCAGCACGGTGATAAAATGCGCGGCTGCGCGTGCGTATGCGTTCA
Organism: Huso huso; assembly: GCA_036884735.1. Lineage (NCBI taxonomy): Eukaryota > Metazoa > Chordata > Actinopteri > Acipenseriformes > Acipenseridae > Huso > Huso huso. Next base: position 43,278 of record JAHFZB010000088.1, read on the forward strand.
CCGCTCAAAAACAGCATTTTAACATTTATATACAGAAAATGACACCAAAAAAAAGGCCTGACAGTCCTGAACGCTGCGCGCATGCGCGGCGCAACAAGTGTGCTAAAAAGCACGCGACGCGCAGGAACTCAGCTAAAACTACTCAGCTGCGTATATGTGCAGCAACTCGGCTAAAACTATGCAGCTGGGCATACGTATGCACTCGCCATTCAAAAGTGCATTTTGCCATTTATATATATCGAAAACGATACCAAAAAATGAAAGGCCTGCACAGTCCTGCGCCGCGCAGCAACGCACGCTGTGCATGGAGATCGGCTAAAACTAACCACATGCGCTATTCCAGCTGCGCAGCAACTGCATTTACCATTTATATACGAAAACGATGCTGCACAGTCCTGAACGCGCATCGGCTGAGCGCTGCGCGTTCAAAACCGGCTGCACATGCGGTACCTCGTAAATTGCACCCGCATTTATGTGTTTGCCGTTCAAAACTGCATTTTACCATTTATATGTGCTGCGCAGTCGTGAACGCAGCTGCGCATGCGCAGCAACTGTGGTAAAACTACTCAGCCGCGCATACAGCAACTCTGCTAAATGCGCAGCTGCGCTTCCATATGCTCGCCTTTTCAAAACTGCATTTTACTATTTATATACGGTAAACGAAACCAAAAATGAAATGCCTGCACAGTCCTGAACACAGCTGCGCATGCGCAACAACTGTGCTAAAACTACACAGCTGCGCGTGCGCAGCAACTCAGAACAAAATTACGCAGCTGCACATGCCCAGGAACTCAGCTAAAACTACTCAGCTGCGTATGTGCAGCATCTCGGCTAAAACTACGCAGTTGCACATGCGCAGTACCTCGGCTAAACCTGCACCTGCGCATGCGTATGTATTTGCCATTCAAAACTGCATTTTACTATTTATATGCGCTGCGCAGTAGTGAACGGAGTTGCGCATGCGCAGCAACTGTAGTAAAACTACTCAGCTGCCCATGCGCATCAACTCCGCTAAAAGTACGCAGCTGCGCATCCGTATGCATTCGACATTCAAAACTGCATTTTACCTTTTATATATGCACAACGATCCCAAAAACGGAAGGCCTGCACAGTACTGAACGCAGCTGCGCATGCGCAGCAGCTCGTCTAAATCTACGCAGCTGTGTATGCGTATGTGTTCGCCGTTCAAAATAGCATTTTACCATTTATATACGGAAAACGACACCAAAAATGAAATGCCTGGCGCGCAGTCCTCAACGCAGCTGCGCATGCGCAGCAACTGTGCACCTTTTAAATGAAGCCGCGCATGCGCAGGAACTCAGCTAAACTACCACCTGCTTATGTGCAGCCGCTCGGCTAAAACTGCACCTGCGCATGCGTATGTGGTTGCCGCTCAAAAACTGCATTTTACCTTTATATGCGCAAAACGACACCAAAAATGAAATGCCTGCGCGGTCGTTGGCGCGAACTGCGCCTGCGCGCAACTGTCGTCTAAAACTACTCAGCTGGCGCGATGCGCAGCAGCTCGGCAAAACTACACATTTCTGCGCCAGCGCAGCACCCTCGGCGCAAAACCAACGCAGCTGCGCGGCGCGCAGTAACTCGGTTAAAACTACGCTCGCTGCGCATGTGCAGCAACTCGCTAAACTATGCAGCTGGCGATATCGTGATTTGTTCGCCTTTCAAAACTGCATTTTACCATTTATATCGGAAAACGACACCAAAATTGAAATTCCGGGCAGTCCTGGTAGCAGCTGCGCGTGCGCGGCAACTGGCTCAAAAACTACGCAGGCTGTGTGCGTATCGCTATCGCTCAAACAACATTTTACCATTTCTATACGGAAAACGACACCAAAATGAAATGCCTGCGCAGTCCTCAACGCGACTGCGCGCGATGCGCAGCAACTGTGTTAGCACGCAGCCGCACATGCGCAGGAACTCAGCTAAACCACTCACCTGCTTATGTGCAGCAGCTCGGCTAAAACTGCACCTGCGCGTGCGTGTGTTTGGCTGTTCAAAACTGCATTTTACCCTTTATATGCGCAAAACGACACCAAAATGAAATGCCTGCGCAGTCGTGAACGCAACTGCGCCTGCGCAGCAACCGTGTGGTAAAACTACTACAGCGCATGCGCAGCAACTCTAAAACTATGAGCTGATACGCATTTGGTCGCTTTTCAAAACTGCATTTTACCATTTATATACGGAAAACGACACCAAAATGAAAGGCCTGGACAGTCCGGAACGCAGCTGCGCATGCGCAGCAACTGTGCTAAAACTACACAGCCCGCCGCGCGAGCAACTCAGCCAAAAACTCAGCGCAGCTGCGCGTACGCGCAGGGACTCAGCTAAAACTACTCAGCTGCGTATGTGCAAAGCGGCTAAAATTGCACCTGCGCATGCGGATGTGTTTGCCGTTTAAAACTGCATTTTACCATTTATATCGCCAAACGACACCAAAATGAATGGCCTGCGCGGTCGTGAACGCGCGCTGCGCATGCGCAATTGTGCTAAAAGTACGCAGCTGCGCGCGTGCGTGTCGTTCGCCGTTCAAACAGCATTTTACCATTTATATACGGAAAACGACACCAAAAAAATGAAATGCCTGCGCAGTCCTGAAACGCGCGCTGCGCGATGCTGAGCAACTGTGCTAAAACTACACAGCTGCGCGTGCGCGCGCAACTCAGCCAAAACTACGCAGCTGCGCATGCGCAGGAACTCAGCTAAAACCACTCAGCTGCGTATGCGCACCAGCTCGGTTAAAACTACACCTGCGCATGCGCGATGTGTTTGCCGTTCAAAACTGCATTTACCATTTATATACGGAAAACGACACCAAAAATGAAAGGCCTGGACAGTCCTGAACGCAGCTGCGCGATGCGCAGCACTTAGGCTAAAGTACGCAGCTGCGCATGCGTGTCGTTCGCCGTTCAAAACTGCATTTTACCATTTATATACGGAAAACGATACCAAAAATGAAAGGCCTGCACGGTCCGGAACGCAGCTGCGCATGCGCAGCAGATCGGCTAAAACTACGTAGCTGCGCATGTGCAGCAACTCGGCTAAAACTACTCAGCTGCGTATGTGCAGCAACTCGGCTAAAACTATGCAGCTGCGCATACTCAGCACCTCAGCTAAAACTATGCAGCTGCGCATACGTATTTGTTTGCCGTTCAAAACTGCATTTTACCATTTATATACGGAAAATGATACCAAAAATGAAAGACCTGCACAGTCCTGAACACAGCTGCGCATGCGCAGGAACTCAGCTAACACTACTCAGCTGCATGCGCAGCACCTCAGCTAAAACTACGCAGCTGCGCATACGATTTGTTCGCCTTTCAAAACTGCATTTTACCATTTATATACAGAAAACGACACCAAAAATGAAATGCCTGCGCAGTCCTGAACGCAGCTGCGCGTGCGCAGCAGATCGTTAAAACCACGTAGCTGCGCGAGCAACCGGCTAAATCCACTCAGCTGCGTATGCGCAACCAGCAGTACTAAAACTAGCTGCGCCGCGGCGCGAGCAACTCAGTTGTGCACGTAAAGGCGCTGCTGTTCCAAGGCGTTCGCTTCTTTCAAAACTGCATTTTACCATTTATATACGGAAAACGACACCAAAAATGAAAGGCCTATGCGGTCCTAACCAGCTGCGCGCATGCGCGAAAGCAACTGTGCTAAAACTCACGCTGCGCGCGGCGCGAGCAACTCAGCCAGCAGCGCAGCTGCGCATGCGCAGGAACTCAGCTTACACCACCCAGCTCTTGCGCATGCGAGCAGCTTGGCTAAAACTACACAGCCGCATTACGCGGTACCCGCTAAAATTGCACCTGCATTACGCGTATCTGTTTCTGCCGTTCGCTCAAACCGAATTTTACCATTTATATGCGCTGCGCAAGTCAGAACGCGAGCTCGCGATGCTACAACTGTGGTAAAACTACTCAGCTGCGCATGCGCAGCAACTCGGCTAAAACTACTCAGCTGCACATTCGCAGCAACTCTGCTAAAACTCCACCTGCGCATGCGTGATGTGTTTGCCGTTCAAAACTGCATTTTACCATTTATATCGGAAAACGACACCAAAATGAAAGGCCTGACAGTCCTGAACGCAGCTGCGCATGCGCAGCAATTGTGCTAAAAGTAGCTGCTGCGCGTGTGTGCGTTCGCCGTTCAAAACAGCATTTTTCCATTTATATACGGAAAACGACAACAAAAATGAAATGCCTGCGCAGTCCTGAACGCAGCTGCGCATGCGCAGCAACTGTGCTAAAACTACAGGCTGGCCGTGCGCCGCAACTCAGCCAGAAGTACGCAGCTGCGCGTGCGCAGGAACTTAGCTACAACTACTCAGCTGCGTGTGTGCAGCAGCTCGGCTTAAACTACACCTGCGCATGCGTATGTGTTTGCCGTTCAAAACTGCATTTTACCATTTATATATGGGTAACGACACCAAAATGAAAGGCCTGCACAGTCCTGAACCATTTTCGCATGCGCCCAGCAGATCGGCTAAAACTACGTGGCTGTGCATGCGCAGCAACCTCGGCTAAAACTACGCATGCGCAGCAAACCGGCTAAAACATGTGCTCGGCATTTGTATTTGTTCACCTTTCAAAACTGCATTTTACCATTTATATAACGGAAAAACATTACACCAAAATGAAAGGTCTGCGCGCGAAACTCCGTGAACGCAGCTGCGCATGCGCAGCAACTGTGCTAAAACTACAGCAGTTACCGCCGCGCGCGCTGCAACTCAGCCCATTTCTACGCCAGGCCTGCACGGTCCTCAGCTGTTAACTACTTGCCGTGGCGCAGCAGCTCGGCTAAAACTACACAGCTGCGAATGCGCGCAGTAACTCAGCTAAAATTGCACCTGCACATCCGTGATCTGTTTGCCGCTCAAAACTGAATTTTACCATTTATATGCGCTGCGCAGTCGTGGAACGCAGCTGCGATGCGCAGCAACAGTGGTAAACCTACTCAGCCAGGCATGCGCAGCAACTCGGCTAAAACTACTCAGCTGCACATGCGCGCAGCAACTCGGCTAAAACTCCCACCCTGCGCGTATGTGTTTGCCGTTAAAAACTGCATTTACCATTTATATAACGAAAAACGACACCAAAAATGAAAGGCCTGGACAGTCCTGAACGCAGCTGCGCATGCGTATGCGTTCGCCGTTCAAATACAGCATTTTTCCATTTATATACGGAAAACGACAACAAAAATGAAATGCCTGCGCAGTCCTGAACGCAGCTGCGCATGCGCAGCAACTGTGCTAAAACTACACAGCTGCGCGTGCGCAACAACTCAGCCAAAACGCAGCTGCGCATGCGCAGGAACTCAGCTACAACTACTCAGCTGCGTATGTGCAGCAGCTCGGCTAAAACTACACCTGCGCATGCGTATGTGTTTGCCGTTCAAAACTGCATTTTACCATTTATATATGGGTAACGACACCAAAAATGAAAGGCCTGCACAGTCCTGAACGCAGCTGCGCATGCGTAGCAGATCGGCTAAAACTACGTAGCTGTGCATGCGCAGCAACTCGGCTAAAACTACTCAGCTGCGTATGTGCAGCAACTCGGCTAAAACTATGCAGCTGCGCATACGCAGCACCTCAGCTAAAACTATGCAGCTGCGCATACGTATTTGTTCGCCGTTCAAAACTGCATTTTACCATTTATATATGGAAAACGATACCAAAAATGAAAGGCCTGTACAGTCCTGAACGCAGCTCCGCATGCGCAGGAACTCAGCTAAAACTACTCAGCTGCATCGCACCTCAGCTAAACTACGCGGCTGCGCGTGACACGATTTGTTTGCCTTTCAAAACTGCATTTTACCATTTATATACGAAAACGATACCAAAATGAAAGGCCTGCACAGTCCTGAACGCAACTGTGCATCGTAGCAGATTGGCTAAAACTACGTAGCTGTGCATGCGCAGCAACTTGGCTAAAACTATGAACTGCAATACGCGCAGTACCGGCTAAAATTCCACCTGCACATGCGTATGTGTTTGCTGTTCAAAACTGCATTTTACCATTTATATGCGCTGCGCGTGCGAACCACGCAGCTGCGCATGTGCAGCAACTGTGGTAAACTACCAGCTGCGCATGCGCAGCAACTCAGCTTAAAAGAACGCGTCTGCGCATCCATATGCGTTCGACGTTCAAACTGCATCTTTACCTTTATATATGCACAACGATTCCAAAAACGAAAGGCCTGCACAGTCCTGAAACGCCAGCGCATGCGCACCACCTCGCTAAAACTACGCGGCCGCGCAAGCGCAGCACCCGGGAAAAATTACACAGCTGCGAATGCACAGTAACCAGGCAAAACGCCGCTGCACGCGCGCAAACTCGGCTAAACTATGCAGCTGCGCGATACGTATTTTGTTCACCTTTGAAACTGCATTTTACCATTTATATAACGGAAAACGACACCAAAATTGAAAATGCCTGTGCAGTCGTGAACGCAGCTGCGCGTGCGCAGCAGCTCGCTCTAAAACCACGCTGCAGCTGTGTATGCGTGTCGTTCGCCGCTCAAAATAGCATTTTACCATTTCTATACGGAAAACGACACCAAAAAATGAAAGGCCTGCACAGTCCTGAACGCAGGGCTGCGCATAGCAGATCGGCTAAAACTACGTGCTGCGCGCAAGCAACTACTTAAACTACGAAGGCGCGCGCAGCAACTCGGCTAAAACTATGAGCTGCATACGCGCAGTACATCGGCTAAAATTGCACCTGCATTACGCGTATGTGTTTGCCGCTCAAAACTACATTTTACCATTTATATGCCCTGCGCGGTCGTGAACGCGAGCTGCGCGCGCAGCAACCGGTAAAACTACTCAGCTGCCCATGCGCAGCAACTCCGCTAAAAAGCAGCATTTAATCCGTCCGTACATTCGACATTCAAAACTGCATTTTACCTTTATATATGCACAACGATTTCAAAACGAAAGGCCTGCACAGTCCTGAAAGCAGCTGCGCAGCAGCTCGGCTAAAACCACAGCTGTGTGTGTTGCGTCACCCGCTGAAACAGCATTTTACCATTTCTATACGGAAAACGACACCAAAAATGAAATGCCTGCGCAGTCCTCAACGCAGCTGCGCATGCGCAGGAACTCAGCTAAAACTACTCACCTGCTTATGTGCAGCAGCTCGGCTAAAACTGCACCTGCGCATGCGTATGTGTTTGCCGTTCAAAACTGCATTTTACCCTTTATAGGCGCAAAACGACACCAAAAATGAAATGCCTGCGCAGTCGCGAACGCAACTGGTGCCTGCGCAGCAACCGGTAAACTACTCAGCTGCGCATGCAGCAACCGGCTAAAACTACACAGCTGCTAATGCGCAGTAACTCGGCTAAAACTACGCCGCTGCGCATGCGCAGCAACTCGGCTAAAACTATGCAGCTGCGCATACGTATTTGTTCGCCTTTCAAAACTGCATTTTACCATTTATATACGGAAAACGACACCAAAATTGAAATGCCTGCGCAGTTGTGAACGCAGCTGCGGATGCGCGCAGCAGCTCGCCTAAAACTACGCAGCTGTGTATGCGTTGCGTTCGCCGTTCAAAATAGCATTTTACCATTTCTATATGGAAAACGACACCAAAAATGAAATGCCTGCGCAGTCCTGAACGCAGCTGCGCATGCGCAGGAACTCAGCTAAAACTACTCAGCTGCGTATATACAGCAACTCGGCTAAAACTATGCAGCTGCGCATGCGCAGCACCCAGCTAAAACTATGCAGCTGCGCATACGTATTTGTTCGCCGTTCAAAACTGCATTTTGCCATTTATATACGGAAAACAATACCAAAAATGAAAGGCCTGTACGGTCCTGATCGCAGCTGCGCATGCACAGGAACTCAGCTAAAACTACTCAGCTGTGCATGCGCAGCACCTCAGCTAAAACTACGCAGCTGCGCATACGATTTGTTCGCCTTTCAAAACTGCATTTTACCATTTATATACGGAAAAACGACACCAAAAATGAAATGCCTGCGCAGTCCTGAACGCCGCTGCGCATGAGCAGCAACTGTGCTAAAACTACACAGCTGCGCGTGCGCAGCAACTTAGCCAAAAGTACGCAGCTGCGCATGCGCAGGAACTCAGCTAAAACTACTCAGCTGCGAATGTGCAGCAGCTCGGCTAAAACTACACCTGCGCATGCGTATGTGTTTGCCATTCAAAACTGCATTTTACCATTTATATATGGAAAACGACACCAAAAATGAAAGGCCTGCACAGTCCTGAACGCAGCTGCGCATGCGTAGCAGATCGGCTAAAACTACGTAGCTGTGCATGCGCAGCAACTCGGCTAAAACTACTCAGTTGCGTATGTGCAGCAACTCGGCTAAAACTATGCAGCTGCGCATACGCAGCACCTCAGCTAAAACTATGCAGCTTCGCATACGTATTTGTTCGCCTTTCAAAACTGCATTTTACCATTTATATATAAAAACGACACCAAAATGAAATGCCTGCGTGGTCCTGAACGCAGCTGCGCATGCCGCAGCAACTGTGCTAAAACTACACAGCTGCGCGTGCGCGCAACTCAGCCAAAAACACGCAGCTGCGCCCGTGATGCGTTTGCCTTTCAAAACTGCATTTTACCATTTATATACGGTAAACGAAACCAAAAATGAAATGCCTGCACAGTCCTGAACGCAGCTGCGCATGCGCAGCAACTGTGCTAAAACTACACAGCTGCGCGTGCGCACCAAATCAGCCAAAAGTACGCAGCTGCGCATGTGCAGCAACTCGGCTAAAACTATGCAGCTGCGCATGCGCAGCACCTCAGCTAAAACTATGCAGCTGCGCATACGTATTTGGTCACCTTTCAAAACTGCATTTTACCATTAATATACGGAAAACGATACCAAAAATGAAAGGCCTGCGCAGTCCTGCACGCAACTGCGCAACACGTGTGATAAAAGTACGCAGCTGCGCATGCGTATGCGTTCGCCGTTCAAAAACAGCATTTTAACATTTATATATGGAAAATGACACCAAAAATGAAAGGCCTGGACAGTCCTGAATGCAGCTGCGCATGCGCAACAAGTGTGCTAAAAGTACGCAGCTGCGCATGCGCAGGAACTCAGCTAAAACTACTCAGCTGCGTATGTGCAGCAACTCGGCTAAAACTATGCAGCTGGGCATACGTATGCGCTCGCCGTTCAAAAGTGCATTTTGCCATTTATATACGGAAAAAAATACAAAAAATGACAGGCCTGCACAGTCCTGAACGCAGCTGCACATGCGCACCACCTCAGCTAAAACTATGCAGCTGCGCATACGTATTTGTTCGCCGTTCAAAACTGCATTTTACCATTTATATACGGAAAACGATACCAAAAATGAAAGGCCTGCACAGTCCTGAACGCAGCTGCGCATGCGTAGCAGATCGGCTAAAACTACGTAGCTGCGCATGCGCAGCAACTCGGCTTAAACTACGTAGCTGCGCATGCGCAGCAACTCGGCTAAAACTATGAGCTGCACATGCGCAGTACCTCGGCTAAAATTGCACCTGCACATGCGTATGTGTTTGCCGTTCAAAACTGCATTTTACCATTTATATGCGCTGCGCAGTCGTGAACGCAGCTGCGCATGCGCAGCAACTGTGGTAAAACTACTCAGCTGCCCATGCGCAGCAACTCCGCTAAAAGTACGCAGCTGCGTATCCGTATACATTCGACATTCAAAACTGCATTTTACCTTTTATATATGCACAACGATTTCAAAAACGAAAGGCCTGCACAGTCCTGAAAGCAGCTGCGCATGCAGCAGCTCGGCTAAAACTACACAGCTGTGTATGCGTATGCGTTCGCCGTTGAAACAGCATTTTACCATTTCTATACGGAAAACGACACCAAAAATGAAATGCCTGCGCAGTCCTCAATGCAGCTGCGCATGCGCAGGAACTCAGCTAAAACTACTCACCTGCTTATGTGCAGCAGCTCGGCTAAAACTGCACCTGCGCATGCGTATGTGTTTGCCGTTCAAAACTGCATTTTACCCTTTATAGGCGCAAAACGACACCAAAAATGAAATGCCTGCGCAGTCGTGAACGCAACTGCGCCTGCGCAGCAACTGTGGTAAAACTACTCAGCTGCGCATGCGCAGCAACTCGGCTAAAACTACACAGCTGCGCAAGCGCAGCACCTCGGCGAAAACTACACAGCTGCTAATGCGCAGTAACTCGGCTAAAACTACGCCGCTGCGCATGCGCAGCAACTCGGCTAAAACTATGCAGCTGCGCATACGTATTTGTTCGCCTTTCAAAACTGCATTTTACCATTTATATACGGAAAACGACACCAAAATTGAAATGCCTGCGCAGTTGTGAACGCAGCTGCGCATGCGCAGCAGCTCGTCTAAAACTACGCGGCTGTGCATGCGTGTGCGTTCGCCGTTCAAAATAGCATTTTACCATTTCTAACGGAAAACGACACCAAAAATGAAATGCCTGCGCAGTCCTGAACGCAGCTGCGCGCATGCGCAGGAACTCAGCTAAAACTACCAGCTGCGTATATACAGCAACTCGGCTAAAACTATGCAGGCCGCACATGCGCAGCACCCAGCTAAACTGCACAGCTGCGCGATGCGTATTTGTTCGCCGCTCAAAACTGCATTTTGCCATTTATATACGGAAAACAATACCAAAATGAAAGGCCTGTACGGTCCTGATCGCATTTACCATTTATGCACAGGAACTCAGCTAAAACTACTCAGCTGTGCATGCGCAGCACCTCAGCTAAAACCACGCGAGCGCGCGTACGATTTGTTCGCTTCAAAACTGCATTTTACCATTTATATCGGAAAACGACACCAAAAATGAAATGCCTGCGCGGTCCTGAACGCGCTGCGCATGAGCAGCAACTCCGCTAAAAAACTACACAGCTGCGCGTGCGCAGCAAACTTAGCAAAAATGTCGCGCGCGGCTGCGCATGCGCGAGGAACTCAGCTAAACCTACTCAGCTGCGCATGTGCAGCAGCTCGGCTAAAACTACACCTGCGCATGCGTGTGTTTTGCCGTTCAAAACTGCATTTTACCATTTATATATGGAAAACGACACCAAAAATGAAAGGCCTGCACAGTCCTGAACGCAGCTGCGCATGCGTAGCAGATCGGCTAAAACTACGTAGCTGTGCATGCGCAGCAACTCGGCTAAAACTACTCAGTTGCGTATGTGCAGCAACTCGGCTAAAACTATGCAGCTGCGCATGCGCAGCACCTCAGCTAAAACTATGCAGCTTCGCATACGTATTTGTTCGCCTTTCAAAACTGCATTTTACCATTTATATATAGAAAACGACACCAAAAATGAAATGCCTGCGTAGTCCTGAACGCAGCTGCGCTTGCGCAGCAACTGTGCTAAAACTACACAGCTGCGCGTGCGCAGCAACTCAATAAAAAGCCAGCACGCTGCTGCGCGATCGTTTGCCTTTCAAAACTGCATTTTACCATTTATATACGGTAAACTAAACCAAAATGAAATGCCTGCACAGTCCTGAACGCGAGCTGGCGCATGTGCAAAACTAGCAACCACTACAGCCGCGCTGCGGCGCACCAACTCAGCCAAAAGTACGCAGCTGTGCATGTGCAGCAACTCGGCTAAAACTATGCAGCTGCGCATGCGCAGCACCTCAGCTAAAACTATGCAGCTGCGCATACGTGTTGTTCGCCCGTTCAAAACTGCATTTTACCATTTATATACGGAAAACGATACCAAAAATGAAAGGCCTGCACAGTCCTGAACGCAACTGCGCATGCGTAGCAGATCGGCTAAAACTACGTTAGCTGCGCGTAATGCGCAGCAACCGCTAAAACTACGCCAGCTGCGCGCATGCGCAGCAACTCTGCTAAAACTATGAACTGCACATGCGCGGTACCGGGCTAAAATTCCACCTGCACATGCGTATGTGTTTGCTGTTCAAAACTGCATTTTACCATTTATATGCGCTGCGCGGTCACCAAAATGAATGGCGCATGCGCAGCAACTGTGGCAACCACCAGCTGCGCATGCGCATCGCAAGCAACTCTGCTGCGTACGCAGCTAAAACGCTTGCATATGCGTCATGCCTTTCAAAACTGCATTTTACCATTTTATATACACGGTAAAACGAAACCAAAAATGAAATGCCTGCACAGTCCTGAACGCAGCTGCGCGTGCGCAGCAACCAGCTAAAACTGACGCAGCTGCGTGTGCACCAACTCAGCCAAAACGCATTTTCGCATGCGCAGGAACTCAGCTCACCAAAAAGCTGCGTATGGCAGCAGCTCCTGCGGAACGCAGCTGCACAAGCGCAGCAACGGGAAAATTAAACAGCTGCGCGTGCATAGTAATCTAGGCTAAAACACGCCGCTGCGCGCATGCGCAGCAACTCGGCTAAAACTATGCAGCTGCGCATACGTATTTGTTCGCCTTTGAAAACTGCATTTTACCATTTATATAATGGAAACGACACCAAAATTGAAATGCTCCTGCACAGTCCTGAACGCCAGCTGCGCGAAGCAGCAGCTCGTCTAAAACTACGCAGCTGTGTATGCGTGTGCGTTCGCCGTTCAAAATAGCATTTTACAATTTCTATACGGAAAACGACACCAAAAATGAAATGCCTACGCGGTCCTGAACGCAGCTGCGCATGCGCAGGAACTCAGCTAAAACTACTCAGCTGCGTATGTACAGCAACTCGGCTATAACTATTCAGCTGCGCATGCACAGCAACTCAGCCAAAAGTACGCAGCTGCGTATGTGCAGCAACTCGCTAAAAACTGACACCTGCGCGCGCGTATGTGTTTGCCGTTCAAAACTGCATTTTACCATTTATATATATGGAAAACGACACCAAAAAATGAAAGGCCTGCACAGTCCTGAACGCAGCTGCGCATGCGTAGCAGATCGGCTAAAACTACGTAGCTGTGCATGCGCAGCAACTCGGCTAAAACTACTCAGCTGCGTATGTGCAGCAACTCGGCTAAAACTATGCAGCTCCTCATACGCAGCACCTCAGCTAAAACTATGCAGCTGCACATAGCGTGATTTGTTCCGTTCAAAACTGCATTTTACCATTTATATACGGAAAACGATACCAAAAATGAAAGGCCTGCACAGTCCTGAACGCAGCTGCGCATGCGCAGGAACTCAGCTAAAACTACTCAGCTGCATGCACAGCACCTCAGCTAAAACTACGCAGCTGCGCGCTCCGTGATCGTTACTCTTTCAAACCTGCATTTTACCATTTATATACGGTAAACTAAACCAAAAATGAAATGCCTGTGCAGTCTTGAACGCAGCTGCGCATGCGCAGCAACTGTGCTAAAACTACACAGTTGCGCCTGCGCACCAACTCAGCCAAAAGTACGCAGCTGCGCATGTGCAGCAACTCGGTTAAAACTATGCAGCTGTGCATGCGCAGCACCTCAGCTAAAACTATGCAGCTGCGCATACGTATTTGTTCGCCGTTCAAAACTGCATTTTACCATTTATATACGGAAAACGATACCAAAAATGAAAGGCCTGCACAGTCCTGAACGCAACTGTGCATGCGTAGCAGATTGGCTAAAACTACGTAGCTGTGCATGCGCAGCAACTTGGCTAAAACTATGAACTGCACATGCGCAGTACCTCGGCTAAAATTCCACCTGCACATGCGTATGTGTTTGCTGTTCAAAACTGCATTTTACCATTTATATGCGCTGCGCAGTCGTGAACGCAGCTGCGCATGTGCAGCAACTGTGGTAAAACTACTCAGCTGCCCATGCGCAGCAACTCCGCTAAAAGAACGCAGCTGCGCATCCATATGCGTTCGACGTTCAAAACTGCATCTTACCTTTTATATATGCACAACGATCCCAAAAACGAAAGGCCTGCACAGTCCTGAACGCAGCTGCGCATGCGCACCACCTCGGCTAAAACTACGCAGCTGCGCATGCGCAGCAACTCGGCTAAAACTATGCAGCTGCGCATACGTATTTGTTCGCCTTTCAAAACTGCATTTTGCCATTTATATACGGAAAACGACATCAAAATTGAAATGCCAGCGCTGTCGTGAACGCAGCGGCGCATGCGCAGTAGCTCGTCTAAAACACGCAGCTGTGTATGCGTGTCGCTTCGCCGTTCAAAATAGCATTTTACCATTTCTATACGGAAAGCGACACCAAAAATGAAATGCCTGCGCAGTCCTCAACGCAGCTGCGCATGCGCAGGAACTCAGCGAAAACTACTCAGCTCCGTATGTACAGCAACTCGGCTATAACTATGCAGCTGCGCATGCGCAGCACCCGCCTTTCAAACATGCAGCTTTACCATTTATATGCTGAAACTACGCACCAAAATGCGCAAATGCGGCTAAAATTACGCAACTATGCATGCGCACCACCTCGGGTAAAACTACGCAGCTGCGCAAGCGCAGCACCTCGGCGAAAACTACACAGCTGCACATGCGCAGTAACTCGGCTAAAACTATGCAGCTGCGCATACGTATTTGTTCGCCTTTCAAAACTGCATTTTACCATTTATATACGGAAAACGATACCAAAAATGAAAGGCCTGCACAGTCCTGAACGCAGCTGCGCATGCGTAGCAGATCGGCTAAAACTACGTAGCTGCGCATGCGCAGCAGATCGGCTAAAACTACGTAGCTGCGCATGCGCAGCAACTCGGCTAAAACTATGTGCTGCGCATACGTATTTGGTCACCTTTCAAAACTGCATTTTACCATTAATATACGGAAAACGACACCAAAAATGAAAGGCCTGCGCAGTCCTGCACGCAACTGCGCATGCGCAGCACGTGTGATAAAAGTACGCAGCTGCGCATGCGTATGCGTTCACCGTTCAAAAACAGCATTTTAACATTTATATACGGAAAATGACACCAAAAATGAAAGGCCTGGACAGTCCTGAACGCAGCTGCGCATGCGCAACAAGTGTGCTAAAAGTACGCAGCTGCGCATGCGCAGGAACTCAGCTAAAACTACTCAGCTGCGTATGTGCAGCAACTCGGCTAAAACTATGCAGCTGGGCATACGTATGCGCTCGCCGTTCAAAAGTGCATTTTGCCATTTATATACGGAAAACGATACCAAAAATGAAAGGCCTGCACAGTCCTGAACGCAGCTGCACATGCGCACCACCTCAGCTAAAACTATGCAGCTGCGCATACGTATTTGTTCGCCGTTCAAAACTGCATTTTACCATTTATATACGGAAAACGATACCAAAAATGAAAGGCCTGCACAGTCCTGACCGCAGCTGCGCATGCGTAGCAGATCGGCTAAAACTACGTAGCTGCTCATGCGCAGCAACTCGGCTAAAACTATGAGCTGCACATGCGCAGTATCTCGGCTAAAATTCCACCTGCACATGCGTATGTGTTTGCCGTTCAAAACTGCATTTTACCATTTATATGCGCTGCGCAGTCGTGAAGGCAGCTGCGCATGCGCAGCAACTGTGGTAAAACTACTCAAACTGCCCATGCGCAGCAACTCCGCTAAACTATGCAGCTGCGCGTCCGTATGCATTCGCCATTTCAAAACTGCATTTTACCTTTTATATATGCACAACGATCCCAAAAACGAAAGGCCTGCACAGTCCTGAAAGCAGCTGCGCATGCGCAGCAGCTCGGCTAAAACTATACAGCTGTGTATGCGTATGCGTTCGCCGTTCAAACAGCATTTTACCATTTCTATACGGAAAACGACACCAAAAATGAAAAAGCCTGCGCGAGTCCTCAACGCCCAGCTGCGCATGCGCAGCAACTGTGCTAAAAGTACGCAGCTACGCATGCGCAGGAACTCAGCTAAAACTACTCACCTGCTTATGTGCAGCCGCTCGGCTAAAACTGCACCTGCGCATGCGTATGTGTTTGCCGTTCAAAACTGCATTTTACCCTTTATACGCAAAACGACACCAGAAATGAAATGCCTGTGCAGTCGCGGAACGCAGACTGCGCCTGCGCAGCAACTGTGGTAAAATTACCATAGCTGCGCATGCACAGCAACCGGCTAAAATGAATGCTGCGCAAGCGCAGCACCTCCTAAAACTACACAGCTGCTAATGCGCGGTAACTCGGCTAAAACCACGCCGCTGCATGCAGCAACTCACCTAAAACTATGCAGCTGCGCATATGTATTTGTTCGCCTTTCAAAACTGCATTTTACCATTTATATACGGAAAACGACACCAAAATTGAAATTCCTGCGCAGTCGTGAACGCAGCTGCGCATGCGCAGCAGCTCGTCTAAAACCACGCAGCTGTGTATGCGTGTCGTTCGCCGTTCAAAACTGCATTTTACCATTTCTATAACGGAAAACGACACCAAAATGAAATGCCTGCGGTCCTCAACGCAGCTGCGCATGCGCAGCAACTCGGCTAAAACTACGCAGCTGCGCATGCGCAGGAACTCAGCTAAAACTACTCACCTGCTTATGTGCAGCAGCTCGGCTAAAACTGCACCTGCGCATGCGTATGTGTTTGCCGTTCAAAACTGCATTTTACCCTTTATATGTGCAAAACGACACCAAAAATGAAATGCCTGCGCAGTCGTGAACGCAACTGCGCCTGCGCAGCAACTGTGGTAAAACTACTCAGCTGCGCATGCGCAGCAACTCGGCTAAAACTACACAGCTGCGCAACCGCAGCAACTCGGCGAAAACTACACAGCTGCTAATGTGCAGTAACTCGGCTAAAACTACGCCGCATGCGCAGCAACTCGGCTAAAACTATGCAGCTGCGCATACGTATTTGTTCGCCTTTCTAAACTGCATTTTACCATTTATATACGGAAAACGACACCAAAATTGAAATTCCTGCGCAGTCGTGAACGAACTGCGCATGCGCAGCAGCTCGTCTAAAACTATGAGCTGCGCATACGTATTTGGTCGCCGTTCAAAATAGCATTTTACCATTTCTATACGGAAAACGACACCAAAAAATGAAAGGCCTGGACAGTCCGGAACGCAGCTGCGCATGCGCAGCAACTGTGCTAAAAGTACGCAGCTGCGCATGCGCAGTACCTCGGCTAAAATTGCACCTGCACATGCGTATGTGTTTGCCGTTCAAAACTGCATTTTCCCATTTATATATGGAAAACGACACCAAAAATGAAAGGCCTGCGCAGTCCTGAACGCAGCTGCGCATGCGCAGCAGCTCGGCTAAAACGACGCAGCTGCACATGCGCAGTACCTCGGCTAAAATTGCACCTGCACATGCGTATGTGTTTGCCGTTCAAAACTGCATTTTACCATTTATATGCGCTGCGCGGTTGTGAACGCCCAGCTGCGCATGCGCGCAGCAACTGTGGTAAAACCACCAGCTGCGCATGCGCAGCAACTCCGTTCAAAAGTGCAGCTGCGCATCCGTATCGTTCGACGTTCAAAACTGCATTTTACCTTTTATATATGCACAACGATCCCAAAAACGAAAGGCCTGCACAGTCCTGAACGCAGCTGCGTATGCGCACCACCTCGGCTAAAACTACGCAGCTGCGCAAGCGCAGCACCTCGGGGAAAATTACAGAGCTGCGAATGCACAGCAACTCGGCTAAAACTATGCAGCTGCGCATACGTATTTGTTCGCCTTTCAAAACTGCATTTTACCATTTATATACGGAAAACGACACCAAAATTGAAATGCCTGCGCAGTCGTGAACGCAGCTGCGCATGCGCAGCAGCTCGTCTAAAACTACGCAGCTGTGTATGCGTATGCGTTCGCCGTTCAAACAGCATTTTACCATTTCTATACGGAAAACGACACCAAAAATGAAATGCCTGCGCAGTCCTCAACGCAGCTGCGCATGCGCAGCAACTGTGCTAAAAGTACGCAGCTGCGCATGCGCAGGAACTCAGCTAAAACTACTCACCTGCTTATGTGCAGCAGCTCGGCTAAAACTGCACCTGCGCATGCGTATGTGTTTGCCGTTCAAAACTGCATTTTACCCTTTATATGCGCAAAACGACACCAAAAATGAAATGCCTGCGCAGTCGTGAACGCAACTGCGCCTGCGCAGCAACTGTGGTAAAACTACTCAGCTGCGCATGCGCAGCAACTCGGCTAAAACTATGAGCTGCGCATACGTATTTGGTCGCCTTTCAAAACTGCATTTTACCATTTATATATGGAAAACGACACCAAAAATGAAAGGCCTGGACATTCCTGAACGCAGCTGCGCATGCGCAGCAACTGTGCTAAAAGTACGCAGCTGCGCATGGGCAGCACCTCAGCTAAAACTATGAGCTGCGCATACGATTTGTTCGCCTTTCAAAACTGCATTTTACCATTTATATACGGAAAACGACACCAAAAATGAAATGCCTGCGCAGTCCTGAACGCAGCTGTGCATGCGCAGGAACTCAGCTAAAACTACTGAGCTGCGTATGTGCAGCAACTCGGCTAAAACTATGCAGCTGCGCATGCGCAGCACCTCAGCTAAAACTGTGCAGCTGCGCGATAATGTGTTTTGTTCGCCGTTCAAAACTGCATTTTGCCATTTATATACTGAAAACGACACCAAAATTGAAATGCCTGCGCAGTCGTGAACGCAGCTGCGCATGCGCAGCAGCTCGTCTAAAACTACGCAGCTGTGTATGCGTATGCGTTCGCCGTTCAAAATAGCATTTTACCATTTCTATACGGAAAACGACACCAAAAATGAAATGCCTGCGCAGTCCTGAACGCAGCTGCGCATGCGCAGGAACTCAGCTAAAACTACTCAGCTGCGTATATACAGCAACTCGGCTAAAACTATGCAGCTGCGCATATGTATTTGTTCGCCTTTCAAAACTGCATTTTGTCATTTATATACGGAAAACAATACCAAAAATGAAAGGCCTGTACGGTCCGGAACGCAGCTGTGCATTCGCAGCAGCTCGGCTAAAACTACGCAGCTGCGCATCCGCAGTAACTCGGCTAAAACTATGTGGCGCGATAATGACGGTCACCTGTCAAAACTGCATGTTACCATTAATATACGGAAAATGACACCAAGAATGAAAGGCCTGCGCAGTCCTGAACGCAGCTGCGCATTCGCAGCAGCTCGGCTAAAACTACGCAGCTGCACATGCGCAGTACCTCGGCTAAAATTGCACCTGCACATGCGTATGTGTTTGCCGTTCAAAACTGCATTTTACCATTTATATGCGCTGCGCAGTCGGAAACGCAGCTGCGCGCATGCGCAGCAACTGTGGTAAAACTACTCCAGCTGCGCATGCGCAGCAACTCCGCCAAAACGCAGCTGCGCATCCGTATGCGTTCGACGTTCAAAACTGCATTTTACCTTTATATATGCACAACGATCCCAAAACGAAAAGGCCTGCACAGTCCTGAACGCAGCTGCGCGCATGCGCACCACCGGCTGTGTACGCACGCATGCGCAAGCGCAGCACCGGGAAAAATTACACAGCTGCGAATGCACAGCAACTCGGCTAAAACTATGCAGCTGCGCATACGTGACGAAAACCGGGCCGCTCAAAACTGCATTTTACCATTTATATAATGGAAAAACGATACCAAAATGAAAGGCCTGCACAGTCCTGAACGCAGCTGCGCATGCGCAGGAACTCAGCTAAAACTACTCAGCTGTGCATGCGCAGCACCTCAGCTAAAACTACGCAGCTGCGCATACGATTTGTTCGCCTTTCAAAACTGCATTTTACCATTTATATACGGAAAACGACACCAAAAATGAAATGCCTGCGCAGTCCTGAACGCAGCTGCGCATGCGCAGCAACTGTGCTAAAACTACACAGCTGCGCGTGCGCAGCAACTCAGCCAAAAGTACAGCTGCGCATGCGCAGGAACTCAGCTAAAACTACTCAGCCGCGAACGGTGTGCAGCTCGGCAAAACTACGCGAGTTGCACATGCGCAGTAGATCGGCTAAAACTGCACCTGCGCATGCGTATGTGTTTGCCGTTCAAAACTGCATTTTACCATTTATATGCGCAAAACGACACCAAAAAATGAATGGCCTGCGCAGTCGCGGAACGCAGCTGCGCATGCGCAGCAATTAGCTAAAACTACGTAGCTGCGCATGCGCAACCATAAACTGCGCATGCGTATGCTCGCCGTTCAAAACAGCATTTTACCATTTATATACGGAAAACGACACCAAAATGAAAGGCCTGCGCAGTCCTGAACGCAGCTGCGCATGCGCAGGAACTCAGCTAAAACCACCAGCTGCGATATACAGCAACTCGGCTAAAACTATGCAGCTGCGCGCGTATGTATTTGTTCGCCTTTCAAAACTGCATTTTGTCATTTATATACGGAAAACAATACCAAAATGAAAGGCCTGTACGGTCCGAAACGCAGCTGTGCATTCGCAGCAGCTCGGCTAAAACTACGCAGCTGCGCATCCGCAGTAACTCGGCTAAAACTATGTGCTGCGCATACGTTTGGTCGCCTGTCAAAACTGCATGTTACCATTAATATACGGAAAATGACACCAAGAATGAAAGGCCTGCGCAGTCCTGAACGCAGCTGCGCATTCGCAGCAGCTCGGCTAAAACTACGCAGCTGCACACGCGCAGTACCGCTAAAATTGCACCTGCAATACGCGTATGTTTGCCGTTCAAAACTGCATTTTACCATTTATATGCGCGCCGCGCAGTCGCGGAACGCAGCTGCGCATGCGCAGCAACTGTGGTAAAACTACTCAGCTGCGCATGCGCAGCAACTCCGCTAAAAGTACGCAGCTGCGCATCCGTATGCGTTCGACGTTCAAAACTGCATTTTACCTTTTATATATGCACAACGATCCCAAAAACGAAAGGCCTGCACAGTCCTGAACGCAGCTGCGCATGCGCACCACCTCGGCTAAAACTACGCAGCTGCGCAAGCGCAGCACCTCGGGGAAAATTACACAGCTGCGAATGCACAGCAACTCGGCTAAAACTATGCAGCTGCGCATACGTATTTGTTCGCCGTTCAAAACTGCATTTTACCATTTATATACGGAAAACGATACCAAAAATGAAAGGCCTGCACAGTCCTGAACGCAGCTGCGCATGCGCAGGAACTCAGCTAAAACTACTCAGCTGTGCATGCGCAGCACCTCAGCTAAAACTACGCAGCTGCGCATACGATTTGTTCGCCTTTCAAAACTGCATTTTACCATTTATATACGGAAAACGACACCAAAAATGAAATGCCTGCGCAGTCCTGAACGCAGCTGCGCATGCGCAGCAACTGTGCTAAAACTACACAACTGCGCGTGCGCAGCAACTC
Organism: Huso huso; assembly: GCA_036884735.1. NCBI lineage: Eukaryota > Metazoa > Chordata > Actinopteri > Acipenseriformes > Acipenseridae > Huso > Huso huso. The sequence continues at coordinate 64,519 of JAHFZB010000088.1, forward strand.
AGCCAAAAGTACGCAGCTGCGCATGCGCAGGAACTCAGCTAAAACTACTCAGCTGCGAATGTGCAGCAGCTCGGCTAAAACTACGCAGTTGCACATGCGCAGTAGATCGGCTAAAACTGCACCTGCGCATGCGTATGTGTTTGCCGTTCAAAACTGCATTTTACCATTTATATGCGCAAAACGACACCAAAAATGAATGGCCTGCGCAGTCGTGAACGCAGCTGCGCATGCGCAGCAATTGTGCTAAAAGTACGCAGCTGCGCATGCGTATGCGTTCGCCGTTCAAAATAGCATTTTACCATTTCTATACGGAAAACGACACCAAAAATGAAATGCCTGCGCAGTCCTGAACGCAGCTGCGCATGCGCAGGAACTCAGCTAAAACTACTCAGCTGCGTATATACAGCAACTCGGCTAAAACTATGCAGCTGCGCATATGTATTTGTTCGCCTTTCAAAACTGCATTTTGTCATTTATATACGGAAAACAATACCAAAAATGAAAGGCCTGTACGGTCCGGAACGCAGCTGTGCATTCGCAGCAGCTCGGCTAAAACTACGCAGCTGCGCATCCGCAGTAACTCGGCTAAAACTATGTGCTGCGCATACGTATTTGGTCGCCTGTCAAAACTGCATGTTACCATTAATATACGGAAAATGACACCAAGAATGAAAGGCCTGCGCAGTCCTGAACGCAGCTGCGCATTCGCAGCAGCTCGGCTAAAACTACGCAGCTGCACATGCGCAGTACCTCGGCTAAAATTGCACCTGCACATGCGTATGTGTTTGCCGTTCAAAACTGCATTTTACCATTTATATGCGCTGCGCAAAAAATCTGCGGAACGCAGCTGCGCACGCGCAGCAACCGTGGTAAAACACACCAGCTGCGCATGCGCAGCAACCCGCTGCGCGCACGCAGCTAAAATACTCATCCGTATGCGTCAGCTCAAAACTGCATTTTTACCTTTATATATGCACAACGATCCCAAAACGAAAGGCCTGCACAGTCCTGAACGCAGCTGCGCATGCGCACCACCGGCTAAATACGCGCAGTTGCGCATGCGCAGCACCTCGGGGAAAATTACACAGCTGCGAATGCACAGCAACTCGGCTAAAACTGGCGTAGCTGCGCGACACGTGTTTTGTTCGCCGCTCAAAACTGCATTTTACCATTTATATACGGAAAACGACACCAAAATGAAAGGCCTGCACAGTCCTGAACGCTGCTGCGCGCATGCGCAGGAACTCAGCTAAACTACTCAGCACAGTACGCGCAGCACCAGCTAAAAACTACGCAGCCACGCATTTACGATGCGTTCGCCTTTCAAAACTGCATTTTACCATTTATATACGGAAAACGACACCAAAAATGAAATGCCTGCGCAGTCCTGAACGCAGCTGCGCGTCCGCGCAGCAACTGTGCTAAAACTACACAACTTTAACTCGCGTGCGCATGCGCAGGAACTCAGCCAGCAAAGAATGCGCAGCAGCGCGCGCAGGAACTCAGCTAAAACTACTCAGCTGCGAATGTGCAGCAGCTCAAAACCGCAACTTTACGCATTTGCACAACGCGCCAAAAATGAATGATCGGCTAAAACTGCACCTGCGCATGCGTATGTGTTTGCCGTTCAAAACTGCATTTTACCATTTATATGCGCAAAACGACACCAAAATGAATGGCCTGCGCGGTCGTGAACGCGCGCGCAGCTGCGCGCGGCTGCGCAGCAATTGTGCTAAAAACGCGCAGCTGCGCATGCGTATCGTTCGCCGTTCAAAAACAGCATTTTACCATTTATATACGGAAAACGACACCAAAAATGAAAGGCCTGCGCGGTCCTGAACGCGCCTGCTTTTGCTGCTAAAACTACGCAGCAGCTCGTCTAAAACCAAGCGGCTGTGCTTGCGTGTCGTTCGCCGTTCAAAACTGCATTTTACCATTTCTATACGGAAAAACGACACCAAAAATGAAATGCCTGCGCGGTCCTCAACGCCCAGCTGCGCGTGCGCAGCAACTGTGCTAAAGTATGCAGCTGCGCATGCGGAGGAACTCAGCTAAAACTACTCACCTGCTTATGTGCAGCAGCTCGGGTTAAAACTGCACCTGCGCATGCGTATGTGTTTGCCGTTCAAAACTGCATTTTACCCCTTTATATGTGAAAACGACACCAAAAATGAAATGCCTGCGCAGTCCTGAAACGCAACTGCGCATGCAGGAACTCAGCTAAAACTACTCAGCTGCGTATGTACAGCAACTCGGCTATAACTATGCAGCTGCGCATGCGCAGCACCTCAGCTAAAACTTGGAGCTGCGCATTCGTATTTGTTCGAGCTGTTCAAAACTGCATTTTGCCATTTATATATCGGAAAACGACACCAAAATTGAAATGCCTGCGCGGTCGTGAAACGCAAATGCGCGCGCGCGCAGCAACTCCTAAAACTACGCGGCTGTGTATGCGTGTCGTTCGCCGTTCAAAATAGCATTTTACCATTTTATACGAAAACGACACCAAAAATGAAATGCCTGCACAGTCCTGAACATTTATGCGTGGAAAAGCTAAAACTACACTGGCTGCGCATGCGCGGCAACTCCGGCTAAAACTAGGAACTCAACAAAACTGCGCATGCGCAGCAATCGGCCTAAAACTATAAACTGCACATGCGCAGTACCTCAGCTAAAATTCCACCTGCACATGCGTATGTGTTTGCTGTTCAAAACTGCATTTACCATTTATATGCGCTGCGCGACGTGAACTCAATGGCCTGCGCAGCAACCGTGGTAAAAACTACCAGCTGCGCATGCGCAGCAACTCCGCTAAAAAACGCAGCTGCGCGTGCGTATCGTTCGCCTTTCAAACTGCATTTTACCATTTCTATACGGTAAACGAAACCAAAAATGAAATGCCTGCACAGTCCTGAACGCAGCTGCGCATGCGCAGCAACTGTGCTAAAACTACACAGCTGCGCGTGCGCACCAACTCAGCCAAAAGTACGCAGCTGCGCATTCGCAGGAACTCAGCTAAAACTACTCAGCTGCGTATGTGCAGCAGCTCGGCTAAAAACTGCATGCGCGCAGTAGATCGGCTAAAACTGCACCTGCGCATGCATATGTATTTGCCGTTCAAAACTGCATTTTACCATTTATATGCGCAAAACGACACCAAAAATGAATGGCCTGCGCAGTCGTGAACGCAGGTGCGCATGCGCAGCAATTGTGCTAAAAGTAAGCAGCTGCGCATGCGTATGCGTTCGCCGTTCAAAAACAGCATTTTACCATTTATATGCGCTGCGCATGCATCGTGCCGTTCAAACGCTGCCCATATGCGCCAAACAACTGTGGTAATCCATTTTAGCCGCGCAGCTGCGCCTCAGCAACTCCGCTAAAAGCTGTTGCTAAGCAGCTGGCGCATCCGTTCGTTCGACGCTCAAAACTGCATTTTACCATTATATATGCAAAACGATCCCAAAAACGAAAGGCCTGCACAGTCCTGAACGCAGCTGCGCATGCGCACCACCTCGGCTAAAACTACGCAGCTGCGCAAATGCAGCACCTCGGGGAAAATTATACAGCTGCGAATGCACAGTAACTGGTTAAAACTCGCCGCTGCATTTTAACATTTAAACTGCCACCTGCGATACCATTTTCGCACCAAAACTGCATTTTACCATTTATATCGGACGACACCAAAACGGAAATGCCTGCGCGGTCGTGAACGCAGCAGCGCATGCGCAGCAGCTCGTCTAAAACTATGCAGCTGTGTATGCGTATGCGTTCGCCGTTCAAAATAGCATTTTACCATTTCTATACGGAAAACGACACCAAAAATGAAATGCCTGCGCAGTCCTGAACGCAGCTGCGCATGCGCAGGAACTCAGCTAAAACTACTCAGCTGCGTGTGTACAGCAACTCGGCTATAACTATGCAGCTGCGCATGCGCAGCACCTCAGCTAAAACTATGCAGCTGCGCATACGTATTTGTTCGCCGTTCAAAACTGCATTTTACTATTTATATGCGCTGCGCAGTAGTGAACGGAGTTGCGCATGCGCAGCAACTGTGGTAAAACTACTCAGCTGCCCATGCGCAGCAACTCCGCTAAAAGTACGCAGCTGCGCATCCGTATGCATTCGACATTCAAAACTGCATTTTACCTTTTATATATGCACAACGATCCCAAAAACGAAAGGCCTGCACAGTCCTGAAAGCAGCTGCGCATGCGCAGCAGCTTGGCAAAAACTACACAGCTGTGTGCGTAAAAACTACGTTGCACCGTTCAAACAGCATTTTACCATTTCTATACGTAAAAACGACACCAAAATGAAAGGCCCGCGCGTCCTCAACGTTAGCTGCGCGCACGCAGCAATGTGTTAGCACGCAGCTGCGCACACGCAGGACCCCAAAATGAAAACTACGGTCACCTGCATGCGCAAACTCGGCTAAAACTGCATTTTACCGTATGTGTTTGTTGCTAAAACCAGCTTTTACCATTTATATGCGCAAACGACACCACCAAAATGAAATGCCTGCACAGTCCTCAACGCGTTCGAACGCGCAAAACTGTTTTAACTTATAGCTGCGCATGCGCAGCAAATTGCATTGCACATGCGTGCGCAGCGCAGCAACTAAAGGCGAAACTCCACAGCGCAGCAGCAGCTCGCGCAAATTACGCTACGCCACGCTAAAACTACATTACGCGCAGCAACCTCGCTAAAACTATGCAGCTGCGCATACGTATTTGTTCACCTTTGAAAACTGCATTTTACCATTTATATACGGAAAACGACACCAAAATTGAAATTCCTGCGCAGTCATGAACGCAGCTGCGCATGCGCAGCAGCTCGTCTAAAACTACGCAGCTGTGTATGCGTATGCGTTCGCCATTCAAACAGCATTTTACCATTTCTATACGGAAAACGACACCAAAATGAAATGCCTGCGCAGTCCTCAACGCAGCTGCGCATGCGCAGCAACTGTGCTAAAAGTATGCAGCTGCGCATGCGGAGGAACTCAGCTAAAACTACTCACCTGCTTATGTGCAGCAGCTCGGCTAAAACTGCAGCTGCACATGCGTATGTGTTTGCCGTTCAAAACTGCATTTTACCCTTTATATGCGCAAAACGACACCAAAAATGAAATGCCTGCGCAGTCTTGAACGCAGCTGCGCATGCGCAGGAACTCAGCTAAAACTACTCAGCGCAGCAACTCGGCTATAACTATGCAGCTGCGCATGCGCAGCACCTCAGCTAAAACTATGCAGCTGCGCATACGTATTTGTTCGCCATTCAAAACTGCATTTTGCCATTTATATACGGAAAACGACACCAAAATTGAAATGCCTGCGCAGTCGTGAACGCAGCTGCGCATGCGCAGCAGCTCGTCTAAAACTACGCAGCTGTGTATGCGTATGCGTTCGCCGTTCAAAATAGCATTTTACCATTTCTATAATGGAAAACGACACCAAAAATGAAAGGCCTGCACAGTCCTGAACGCAGCTGCGCATGCGCAGCAGATCGGCTAAAAACTACGCCAGCTCGCACCAGCAACTCGGCTAAAACTAAGCAGCTGTGCATGCGCACCACCTCAGCTAAAACTATGCAGCTGCGCATACGTATTTGTTCACCATTCAAAACTGCATTTTACCATTTATATACGGAAAACGATACCAAAAATGAAAGGCCTGCACAGTTCTGACCGCGAATGTGTAGCAGATCGGCTAAAACCACGGCTGCGCATGCGCAGCAACTCGGCTAAAACCAGGTAACATTTCTCGCTGCAACCGGCTAAAACCTTTGAGCTGCAGCAATACCTCGGCTAAAATTACACCTGCACATGTGTATGTGTTTGCCGGTCAAAACTGCATTTTACCATTTATATGCGCGCCGCGGTCGTGAACGCAGCTGCGCGTGCGCAGCAACTGTGGTAAAACTACTAAGCTGCGCATGGCAGCAACTCTGCTAAAACTACGCAGCTGCGCGCCCGTTGTCTCGCCTTTCAAAACTGCATTTTACCATTTATATACGGTAAACGAAACCAAAAAGAAATGCCTGCACAGTCCTGAATGCAGCTGGCGCATGCGTAGCAGATCGGCTAAAACACGTGGCTGCGCATGCGCAGCAGCTACGTAGCTGCGCATGCGCAGCACCTCAGCTAAAACTATGAGCTGAACATGCGCAGTACCTGCTGAAATTGCACCTGCAAAATGCGTATGTGTTTGCCGTTCAAAACTGCATTTTACCATTTATATGCGCCTGCGCGGTCAGTGAACGCAGCTGCGCACGCAACAACTGAAAAACTACTCAGCTGCGCATGGCAGCAACTCTGCTAAAAGTACGCAGCTGCGCTTCCGTTCGCGTTCGCCTGTCAAAACTGCATTTTACCATTTATATATGGTAAACAAACCAAAATGAAATGCCTGCACAGTCCTGAAAGCTGCATGCTCGGCAGATTAACTGTGCTAAAACTACACAGCTGCGCGGCAACTCAACAAAACTACGCAGCTGCGCATGCGCAGGAACTCAAAAAACTACCAGCTGCGTGTTGCGGCAGCTCGGCTAAACTGCGCAGTTGCACATGCGCAGTACCTCGGTTAAAACTGCACCTGCGCGTTACATATGTTGCCGTTCAAAACGACATTTTACTGTTTATATGCGCTGCGCAGTAGTGAACGGAGTTGCGCCTGGCGCAGCAACTGTGGTAAAACTACTCAGCTGCCCATGCGCAGCAACTCCGCTAAAAATTATGAGCCGCGCATCCGTATGCATTCGACATTCAAAACTGCATTTTACCTTTTATATGCACAACGATCCCAAAAACGAAAGGCCTGCACAGTCCTGAACGCAGCTGCGCGTGCGCAGCAGCAGGCAAAAAACTACACAGCTGCGCATGCGTGTCGTTCGCCGTTCAAACAGCATTTTACCATTTCTATAACGGAAAACGACACCAAAAATGAAATGCCTGCGCAGTCCTCAACGCAGCTGCGCATGCGCAGCAACTGTGCTAAAACGACGCAACAGCGCAGGGAACTCAACTAAAACTACTCACCTGCTTATGTGCAGCACCTCGGCTAAAACTGCACCTGCGCATGCGTATGTTTTGCCGTTCAAAACTGCATTTTACCCTTTATATACGCAAAACGACACCAAAATGAAATGCCTGCGCAGTCGTGAATGCAACTGCGCCTGCGCGCTCAACTGTGGTAAAACTTTATAGCTGCGCATGCGCAGCAACTCGGCCTGCAACGCCACAGCTGCGCAGCGCAGCTCACGGCTAAAACTACACAGCTGCGTGCGCAGTACTCGGGAAAATTACTAAAATGCACAGCAACTCGGCAAAACTATGCAGCTGCGCATACGTATTTGTTCGCCTTCAAAACTGCATTTTACCATTTATATACGGAAAACGACACAAAATTGAAATTCCTGCGCGGTCTAAAAACGCACCTGCGCGTGCGCAGCAGCTCGCTAAAACTGCAGCTGTGTATGCGTATGTTTCGCCGTTCAAAATAGCATTTTACCATTTCTATAACGGAAAACGACACCAAAATGAAATGCCTGCGCGGTCCTCAAACGCAGCTGCGCATGCGCAGGAACTCAGCGAAAACTACTCAGCTGCGCATGTACAGCAACTCGGCTAAAACTATGCAGCTGCGCGGCGCAGCACCTCGGCTAAAACTATGCAGCGCGCTGCGCGCAAATTCAAACTACGCAGTTTTGCGCAGCACTCGGCTAAAATTACGCAACTATGCATGCGCACCACCAAACCATTTACAAACCGCTGCGGAAGCGCAGCACCTCGGCGAAAACTACACAGCCTGCAATGCGCAGCAACTCGGCTAAAACTATGCAGCTGTGCATACGTATTTGTTCGCCGTTCAAAACTGCATTTTACCATTTATATCGGAAAACGACACCAAAATGAAAGGCCTGCACAGTCCTGAACGCAGCTGCGCGTGCGTAGCAGATCGGCTAAAACTAATATGCCAGCTGCGCATGCGCAGCAGATCGGCTAAAACTACTCAGCTGCGCACGCGCAGCAACCTTCGGTAAAACTATTCCACCTGCGCATACGGATTTGGTCACCTTTCAAAACTGCATTTTACCATTAATATATGGAAAACGACACCAAAATGAAAGGCCTGCGCGCAGTCCAGCACGCAAACTGCGCATGCGCAGCACCTCAGCTAAAAAGTACGCAGCTGCGCATGCGTATGCGTTCGCCGTTCAAAAACAGCATTTTAACATTTATATACGGAAAATGACACCAAAAATGAAAGGCCTGGACAGTCCTGAACGCAGCTGCGCATGCGCAACAAGTGTGCTAAAAGTACGCAGCTGCGCATGCGCAGGAACTCAGCTAAAACTACTCAGCTGCGTATGTGCAGCAACTCGGCTAAAACTATGCAGCTGGGCATACGTATGCGCTCGCCGTTCAAAAGTGCATTTTGCCATTTATATACGGAAAACTATACCAAAAATGACAGGCCTGCACAGTCCTGAACGCAGCTGCGCATGCGCAGCAGATCGGCTAAAACTACTGTGCTGCGCATGCGCAGCAACTCGGCTAAAACTATGCAGCTGCACATGCGCACCACCTCAGCTAAAACTATGCAGCTGCGCATACGTATTTGTTCGCCGTTCAAAACTTCATTTTACCATTTATATACGGAAAACGATACCAAAAATGAAAGGCCTGCACAGTCCTGACCGCAGCTGCGCATGCGTAGCAGATCGGCTAAAACTACGTAGCTGCGCATGCGCAGCAAATCGGCTAAAACTATGAGCTGCATTACGCAGTATCTCAGCTAAAACTGCATCTGCATACGCGTATTTGTTTGCCATTCAAAACTGCATTTTACCATTTATATGGAAAAGCGACGCCAAAATTGCTGCGCATGCGCAGCAACTGTGGTAAACCCAGCTGCGCATGGCAGCAACTCTGAACTACGCAGCTGTGTGTGCGTGTCGTTCGCTTCAAAACAGCATTTTACCATTTATATACGGTAAACGAAACCAAAAATGAAATGCCTGCACGGTCCTGAACGCAGCTGCGCATGCGCAGGAACTCAGCTAAAACTACTCAGCGCGCGTGTACAGCAACTCAGACAAAATTACGCAGCTGTTATGCAGCTGCGCGCGCAGGAAAACTCGCTGCAACTACCAGCTGCGCGCATGCAGCAGCTCAAAACCAATTTTACGATTTAATGCCGCGCAAGCGGAGTTCTTTATGCGCAAAAACTACACAGCCGCCCAATGCGCAGCAGACTTCAGCTAAAACTATGCAGCTGCGCATACGTGTTGTTCGCCTTTCAAAACTGCATTTTACCATTTATATACTGAAAAACGACACCAAAATTGAAATTCCTGCGCAGTCGTGAACGCAGCTGCGCATGCGCAGCAGCTCGTCTAAAACTACACAGCTGTGTATGCGTATCGTTCGCCCGTTCAAACAGCATTTTACCATTTCTATAACGGAAAACGACACCAAAAATGAAATGCCTGCGCAGTCCTCAAACGCTGCGCTGCATTTATAGCAACTGTGCTAAAAGTGCGCAGCTGCGCATGCGCAGGAACTCAGCTAAAACTACTCACCTGCTTATGTGCAGCAGCTCGGCTAAAACTGCACCTGCGCATGCGTATGTGTTTGCCGTTCAAAACTGCATTTTACCCTTTATATGCGCAAAACGACACCAAAAATGAAATGCCTGCGCAGTCGTGAACGCAACTGCGCCTGCGCAGCAACTGTGGTAAAACTACTAAGCTGCGCATGCGCAGCAACTCGGCTAAAACTATGAGCTGCGCATACGTATTTGGTCGCCTTTCAAAACTGCATTTTACCATTTATATACGGAAAACGACACCAAAAATGAAAGGCCTGGACAGTCCGGAACGCAGCTGCGCATGCGCAGCAACTGACACCAAAAAAGTATGCAGTTGCGCATGGCTGCACCTCAGCTAAAACTATGAGCTGTTACGATTTGTTCGCCTTTCAAAACTGTATTTTACCATTTATATCTGAAAACGACACCAAAAATGAAAGGCCTGCGCAGGTCCTGAACGCAGCTGCGCGTGCGCAGCAACTTCGGCTAAAACGACGCAGCTGCACATGCGCGTACCTTGGCTAAAATTGCACCTGCACCATGCGTATGTGTTTGCCGTTCAAAACTGCATTTTACCATTTATATCGCTGCACGGTCGTGAACGCCAGCTGCGTGTGCGCAGCAACTGGTAAAACTACTCAGCTGCGCATGCGCAGCAACTCTGCTAAAAGTATGCAGCTGCGAATCCGTATGCGTTCGACGTTCAAAACTGCATTTTACCTTTTATATATGCACAACGATCCCAAAAACGAAAGGCCTGCACAGTCCTGAAAGCAGCTGCGCATGCGCACCACCTCGGCTAAAACTACACAGCTGCGCAAGCGCAGCACCTCGGGGAAAATTACGCAGCTGCGAATGCACAGCAACTTGGCTAAAACTATGCAGCTGCGCGCATGCGTATTTGTTCGCCTTTCAAAACTGCATTTTACCATTTATATACTGAAAACGACACAAAATTGAAATTCCTGCGCGGTCGGAACGCAGCTGCGCGCGCGCAGCAGCTCGTCTAAAACTACACAGCTGTGTATGCGTATCGTTCGACGTTCAAACAGCATTTTACCATTTCTATACGGAAAACGACACAAAAAATGAAATGCCTGCGCGGTCCTCAACGCAGCTGCGCATGCGCAGCAACTGTGCTAAAAAGTGCGCAGCTGCGCGTGCGCAGGAACTCAGCTAAAACTACTCACCTGCTTATGTGCAGCAGCTCGCTAAAACTGCACCTGCGCAGCGTATGTGTTTGCCGTTCAAAACTGCATTTTACCCTTTATATGCGGAAAACGACACCAAAAATGAAATGCCTGCGCAGTCGTCAACGCAACTGCGCCTGCGCAGCAACTGTGGTAAAACTACTCAGCTGCGCATGCGCAGCAACTCGGCTAAAACTATGAGCTTCAGATACGTGTTTGGTCGCCTTTCAAACTGCATTTACCATTTATATATCGGAAAACGACACCAAAAATGAAAGGCCTGGACAGTCCGGACGCGGCTGCGCATGCGCAGCAACTGCGTATGCAGTTGCGCATGGCTGCACCTCAGCTAAAACTATGAGCTGCGCGTACGATTTGTTCGCCTTTCAAAACTGTATTTTACCATTTATATACGGGAAAACGACACCAAAATGAAAGGCCTGCGCAGTCCTGAAACGCAGCTGCGCATGCGCAGCAACTCGGCTAAAACGACGCAGCTGCACACGCGCAAATGATTAACTAAATTGCACCTGCACATGCGTATGTGTTTGCCGTTCAAAACTGCATTTTACCATTTATATGCGCTGCACAGTCGTGAACGCCAGCCGCGTAGCGCAGCAACCGTGAAACTACTCAGCTGCGCATGCGCAGCAACTCTGCAAAAAGTGCAGCAGCCGCGAATCCGTGAAATGCGTTCGACGTTCAAAACTGCATTTACCTTTATATATGCACAACGATCCCAAAAACGAAAGGCCTGCACAGTCCTGAAAGCAGCTGCGCATGCGCACCACCGCTAAAACTACACAGCTGCGCAACAACTCGGGAAAATTACACCGCTGCGAATGCACAGCAACTTGGCTAAAACTATGCAGCTGCGCATACGTGTTTGTTCGCCTTTCAAAACTGCATTTTACCATTTATATACTGAAAACGACACCAAAATTGAAATTCCTGCGAAAATGGTGAACGCAGCTCCTGCGCGTGCGCAGCAGCTCGTCTAAAACTACACAGCTGTGTATGCGTTGTCGTTCGACGTTCAAACAGCATTTTACCATTTCTATACGGAAAACAACACCAAAAATGAAATGCCTGCGCAGTCTTCAACGCAGCTGCGCGCATGCGCAGCAACTGTGCTAAGTGCGCGGCTGCGCAGCGCAGGAACTCAGCTAAAACTACTCACCTGCTTATGTGCAGCAGCTCGTCTAAAACTGCACCTGCGTGTCGTATGTGTTTGCTGTTCAAAACTGCATTTTACCCTTTATATCGCAAAAACGACACCAAAAATGAAATGCCTGCGCGTCGTGAACGCAACTGCGCCTCCCGCGCAGCAACTGTGGTAAAACTACTAAGCTGCGCATGCGCAGCAACTCGGCTAAAATTATGAGCTTCGCATACGTATTTGGTCACCTTTCAAAACTGCATTTTACCATTTATATACGGAAAACAACACCAAAAATGAAAGGCCTGGACAGTCCGGAACGCAGCTGCGCATGCGCAGCAACTGTGCTAAAAGTACGCAGTTGCGCATGGCAGCACCTCAGCTAAAACTATGAGCTGCGCATACGATTTGTTCGCCTTTCAAAACTGTATTTTACCATTTATATACGGAAAACGACACCAAAAATGAAAGGCCTGCGCAGTCCTGAACGCAGCTGCGCATGCGCAGCAGCTCGGCTAAAACGACGCAGCTGCACATGCGCAGTACCTTGGCTAAAATTGCACCTGCACATGCGTATGTGTTTGCCGTTCAAAACTGCATTTTACCATTTATATGCGCTGCACAGTCGTGAACGCAGCTGCGTATGCGCAGCAACTGTGGTAAAACTACTCAGCTGCGCATGCGCAGCAACTCTGCTAAAAGTATGCAGCTGCGAATCCGTATGCGTTCGACGTTCAAAACTGCATTTTACCTTTTATATATGCACAACGATCCCAAAAACGAAAGGCCTGCACAGTCCTGAAAGCAGCTGCGCATGCGCACCACCTCGGCTAAAACTACACAGCTGCGCAAGCGCAGCACCTCGGGGAAAATTACACGGCTGCGAATGCACAGCAACTTGGCTAAAACTATGCAGCTGCGCACGTGTTGTTCGCCTTTCAAAACTGCATTTTACCATTTATATACTGAAAACGACACCAAAATTGAAATTCCTGCGCAGTCGTGAACGCAGCTGCGCATGCGCAGCAGCTCGTCTAAAACTACACAGCTGTGTATGCGTATGCGTTCGACGTTCAAACAGCATTTTACCATTTCTATACGGAAAACGACACCAAAAATGAAATGCCTGCGCAGTCTTCAACGCAGCTGCGCATGCGCAGCAACTGTGCTAAAAGTGCGCAGCTGCGCATGCGCAGGAACTCAGCTAAAACTACTCACCTGCTTATGTGCAGCAGCTCGTCTAAAACTGCACCTGCGTATGCGTATGTGTTTGCTGTTAAAAACTGCATTTTACCCTTTATATGCGCAAAACGACACCAAAAATGAAATGCCTGCGCAGTCGTGAACGCAACTGCGCCTGCGCAGCAACTGTGGTAAAACTACTAAGCTGCGCATGCGCAGCAACTCGGCTAAAATTATGAGCTTCGCATACGTATTTGGTCACCTTTCAAAACTGCATTTTACCATTTATATACGGAAAACAACACCAAAAATGAAAGGCCTGGACAGTCCGGAACGCAGCTGCGCATGCGCTGTAACTGTGCTAAAAAATGCGCAGTTGCGCATGGCAGCACCTCAGCTAAAACTATGAGCTGCGCATACGATTTGTTCGCCTTTCAAAACTGTATTTTACCATTTATATACGGAAAACGACACCAAAAATGAAAGGCCTGCGCAGTCCTGAACGCAGCTGCGCATGCGCAGGAACTCAGCTAAAACTACTCAGCTGCGTATGTGCAGCAACTCGGCTAAAACTATGCAGCTGTGCATGCGCAGCACCTCAGCTAAAACTATGCAGCTGCGCATACGTATTTGTTCGCCGTTCAAAACTGCATTTTACCATTTATATACGGAAAACAATACCAAAAATGAAAGGCCTGCGCCGTCCTGAACGCAGCTGCGCATGCGCAGCACCTCAGCTAAAACTACGCAGCTGCGCATACGATTTGTTCGCCTTTCAAAACTGCATTTTACCATTTATATACGGAAAACGACACCAAAAATGAAAGGCCTGGACAGTCCTGAACGCAGCTGCGCATGCGCAGCAGCTCGGCTAAAACGACGCAGCTGCACATGCGCACCACCTCGGCGAAAACTACGCAGCTGCGCAAGCGCAGCACCTTGGGGAAAATTATACAGCTGCGAATGCACAGTAACTAGGCTAAAACTACGCCGCTGCGCATGCGCAGCAACTCGGCTAAAACTATGCAGCTGCGCATACGTATTTGTTCGCCTTTGAAAACTGCATTTTACCATTTATATACGGAAAACGACACCAAAATTGAAATGCCTGCGCAGTCGTGAACGCAGCTGCGCTTGCGCAGTCGTGAACGCAGCTGCGCATGCGCAGCAGCTCGTCTAAAACTATGCAGCTGTGTATGCGTATGCGTTCGCCGTTCAAAATAGCATTTTACCATTTCTATACGGAAAACGACACCAAAAATGAAATGCCTGCGCAGTCCTGAACGCAGCTGTGCATGCGCAGGAACTCAGCTAAAACTACTCAGCTGCGTATGTACAGCAACTCGGCTATAACTATGCAGCTGCGCATGCGCAGCACCTCAGCTAAAACTATGCAGCTGCGCATACGTATTTGTTCGCCTTTCAAAACAGCATTTTGCCATTTATATACGGAAAACGACACCAAAATTGATATGCCTGCGCAGTCGTGAACGCAGCTGCGCATGCGCAGCAGCTCGTCTAAAACTACGCAGCTGTGTATGCGTATGCGTTCGCCATTCAAAATAGCATTTTACCATTTCTATACGGAAAACGACACCAAAAATGAAAGGCCTGCACAGTCCTGAACGCAGCTGCGCATGCGTAGCAGATCGGCTAAAACTACGTAGCTGCGCATGCGCAGCAACTTCGGCTAAAACGCATAGCGCACGCGCAGCAACTTTCGCTAAAACTATGAACCGCATACGCGCAGTACCGCTAAAATTCACCTGCATTACGCGTATGTGTTTGCTGTTCAAAACTGCATTTTACCATTTATATGCGCTGCGCAGTCGTGAACTCAGCTGCGCATGCGCAGCAACTGTGGTAAAACTACTCAGCTGCGCATGCGCAGCATCTCTGCTAAAAGTATGCAGCTGCGCTTCCATATGCGTTCGCCTTTCAAAACTGCATTTTACCATTTCTATACGGTAAACGAAACCAAAAATGAAATGCCTGCACAGTCCTGAACGCAGCTGCGCATGCGCAGCAACTGTGCTAAAACTACACAGCTGCGCGTGCGCACGAACTCAGCCAAAAGTACGCAGCTGCGCATTCGCAGGAACTCAGCTAAAACTACTCAGCTGCGTATGTGCAGCAGCTCGGCTAAAACTACGCAGTTGCACATGCGCAGTAGATCGGCTAAAACTGCACCTGCGCATGCGTATGTGTTTGCCGTTCAAAACTGCATTTTACCATTTATATGCGCAAAACGACACCAAAAATGAATGGCCTGCGCAGTCGTGAACGCAGGTGCACATGCGCAGCAATTGTGTGCTAAAGTGCGGCTGCGCGTGCGTATCGCGTTCGCCGCTCAAAAACAGCATTTTACCAAAACTATGCGCTGCGCATTTTGTTAGAACGCCGCTCAAAAGTGCATGCGGTAAAACTAAAACCACCAGCTGCGCATGCGCAGCAACTCGCCACCAAATTGCACCTGCGCATCCGTTATGCGTTCGACGTTCAAAACTGCATTTACCTTTTATATATGCACAACGATCCCAAAAACGAAAGGCCTGCACAGTCCTGAACGCAGCTGCGCATGCGCACCACCTCGGCTAAAACTACGCAGCTGCGCAAGCGCAGCACCTCGGGGAAAATTATACAGCTGCGAATGCACAGTAACTAGGCTAAAACTACGCCGCTGCGCATGCGCAGCAACTCGGCTAAAACTATGCAGCTGCGCATACGTATTTGTTCGCCTTTGAAAACTGCATTTTACCATTTATATACGGAAAACGACACCAAAATTGAAATGCCTGCGCAGTCGTGAACGCAGCTGCGCATGCGCAGCAGCTCGTCTAAAACTATGCAGCTGTGTATGCGTGTCGTTCGCCGTTCAAAATAGCATTTTACCATTTCTATCTGGGAAAACGACACCAAAAAATGAAATGCCTGCGCGGTCCTGAACGCAGCTGCGCATGCGCAGGAACTCAGCTAAAACTACTCAGCTGCGTATGTACAGCAACTCGGCTATAACTATGCAGCTGCGCATGCGCAGCACCTCAGCTAAAACTATGCAGCTGCGCATACGTATTTGTTCGCCGTTCAAAACTGCATTTTACTATTTATATGCGCTGCGCAGTAGTGAACGGAGTTGCGCATTCGCAGCAACTGTGGTAAAACTACTCAGCTGCCCATGCGCAGCAACTCCGCTAAAAGTACGCAGCTGCGCATCCGTATGCATTCGACATTCAAAACTGCATTTTACCTTTTATATATGCACAACGATCCCAAAAACGAAAGGCCTGCACAGTCCTGAAAGCAGCTGCGCATGCGCAGCAGCTTGGCAAAAACTACACAGCTGTGTATGCGTATGCGTTCGCCGTTCAAACAGCATTTTACCATTTCTATACGGAAAACGACACCAAAAATTAAATGCCTGCGCAGTCCTCAACGCAGCTGCGCATGCGCAGCAGCTCGTCTAAAACTACGCAGCTGTGTATGCGTATGCGTTCGCCGTTCAAAATAGCATTTTACCATTTCTATACGGAAAACGACACCAAAAATGAAAGGCCTGCACAGTCCTGAACGCAGCTGCGCATGCGCAGCAGATCGGCTAAAACTACGCAGCTGCGCATGCGCAGCAACTCGGCTAAAACTAAGCAGCTGTGCATGCGCACCACCTCAGCTAAAACTATGCAGCTGCGCATACGTATTTGTTCGCCGTTCAAAACTGCATTTTACCATTTATATACGGAAAACGATACCAAAAATGAAAGGCCTGCACAGTCCTGACCGCAGCTGCGCATGCGTAGCAGATCGGCTAAAACTACGTAGCTGCGCATGCGCAGCAAATCGGCTAAAACTATGAGCTGCACATGCGCAGTATCTCAGCTAAAATTGCATCTGCACATGCGTATGTGTTTGCCATTCAAAACTGCATTTTACCATTTATATGCGCTGCGCAGTCGTGAACGCAGCTGCGCATGCGCAGCAACTGTGGTAAACCTACTCAGCTGCGCATGGCAGCAACTCTGCTAAAAGTACGCAGCTGCACTTCCGTTGCGTTCGCCTTTCAAAACTGCATTTTACCATTTATATACGGTAAACGAAACCAAAAATGAAATGCCTGCACAGTCCTGAACGCAGCTGCGCATGCGCAGCATCTCAGCCAAAAGTACGCAGCTGCGCATGCGCAGGAACTCGGCTAAAACTACTCAGCTGCGTATGTGCAGCAGCTCGGCTAAAACGACGCAGCTGCACATGCGCAGTACCTTGGCTAAAATTGCACCTGCACATGCGTATGTGTTTGCCGTTCAAAACTGCATTTTACCATTTATATGCGCTGCACAGTCGTGAACGCAGCTGCGTATGCGCAGCAACTGTGGTAAAACTACTCAGCTGCGCATGCGCAGCAACTCTGCTAAAAGTATGCAGCTGCGGATCCGTATGCGTTCGACGTTCAAAACTGCATTTTACCTTTTATATATGCACAACGATCCCAAAAACGAAAGGCCTGCACAGTCCTGAAAGCAGCTGCGCATGCGCACCACCTCGGCTAAAACTACACAGCTGCGCAAGCGCAGCACCTCGGGGAAAATTACACGGCTGCGAATGCACAGCAACTTGGCTAAAACTATGCAGCTGCGCATACGTATTTGTTCGCCTTTCAAAACTGCATTTTACCATTTATATACTGAAAACGACACCAAAATTGAAATTCCTGCGCAGTCGTGAACGCAGCTGCGCATGCGCAGCAGCTCGTCTAAAACTACACAGCTGTGTATGCGTATGCGTTCGACGTTCAAACAGCATTTTACCATTTCTATACGGAAAACGACACCAAAAATGAAATGCCTGCGCAGTCTTCAACGCAGCTGCGCATGCGCAGCAACTGTGCTAAAAGTGCGCAGCTGCGCATGCGCAGGAACTCAGCTAAAACTACTCACCTGCTTATGTGCAGCAGCTCGTCTAAAACTGCACCTGCGTATGCGTATGTGTTTGCTGTTCAAAACTGCATTTTACCCTTTATATGCGCAAAACGACACCAAAAATGAAATGCCTGCGCAGTCGTGAACGCAACTGCGCCTGCGCAGCAACTGTGGTAAAACTACTAAGCTGCGCATGCGCAGCAACTCGGCTAAAATTATGAGCTTCGCATACGTATTTGGTCACCTTTCAAAACTGCATTTTACCATTTATATACGGAAAACAACACCAAAAATGAAAGGCCTGGACAGTCCGGAACGCAGCTGCGCATGCGCAGTAACTGTGCTAAAAGTACGCAGTTGCGCATGGCAGCACCTCAGCTAAAACTATGAGCTGCGCATACGATTTGTTCGCCTTTCAAAACTGTATTTTACCATTTATATACGGAAAACGACACCAAAAATGAAAGGCCTGCGCAGTCCTGAACGCAGCTGCGCATGCGCAGGAACTCAGCTAAAACTACTCAGCTGCGTATGTGCAGCAACTCGGCTAAAACTATGCAGCTGTGCATGCGCAGCACCTCAGCTAAAACTATGCAGCTGCGCATACGTATTTGTTCGCCGTTCAAAACTGCATTTTACCATTTATATACGGAAAACAATACCAAAAATGAAAGGCCTGCGCCGTCCTGAACGCAGCTGCGCATGCGCAGCACCTCAGCTAAAACTACGCAGCTGCGCATACGATTTGTTCGCCTTTCAAAACTGCATTTTACCATTTATATACAGAAAACGACACCAAAAATGAAATGCCTGCGCAGTCCTGAACGCAGCTGCGCATGCGCAGCAACTGTGCTAAAACTACACAGCTGCGCGTGCGCAGCAACTCAGCCAAAAGTACGCAGCTGCGCTTCCGTATGCGTTCGCCTTTCAAAACTGCATTTTACCATTTATATACGGTAAACGAAACCAAAAATGAAATGCCTGCACAGTCCTGAACGCAACTGCGCATGCGTAGCAGATCGGCTAAAACTACGTAGCTGCGCATGCGCAGCAACTTGGCTAAAACTACGTAGCTGCGCATGCGCAGTACCTCGGCTAAAATTCCACCTGCACATGCGTATGTGTTTGCTGTTCAAAAGTGCATTTTACCATTTATATGCGCTGCGCAGTCGTGAACGCAGCTGCGCATGCGCAGCAACTGTGGTAAAACTACTCAGCTGCGCATGCGCAGCAACTCTGCTAAAAGTACGCAGCTGCGCTTCCATATGCGTTCACCTTTCAAAACTGCATTTTACCATTTATATACAGTAAACGAAACCAAAAATGAAATGCCTGCACAGTCCTGAACGCAACTGCGCATGCGTAGCAGATCGGCTAAAACTACGTAGCTGCGCATGCGCAGCAACGCAGGTTAAAACTACTCAGCTGCGCATGCGCAGCAACTTGGCTAAAACTATGAACTGCGCATGCGCAGTACCTCAGCTAAAATTCCACCTGCACATGCGTATGTGTTTGCTGTTCAAAACTGCATTTTACCATTTATATGCGCTGCGCAGTCGTGAACGCAGCTGCGCATGCGCAGCAACTGTGGTAAAACTACTCAGCTGCGCGTGCGCAGCAACTCAGCCAAAAGTACGCAGCTGCGCATGCGTAGGAACTCAGCTAAAACTACTCAGCTGCGAATGTGCAGCAGCTCGGCTAAAACTACGCAGTTGCACATGCGCAGTAGATCGGCTAAAACTGCACCTGCGCATGCGTATGTGTTTGCCGTTCAAAAACAGCATTTTACCATTTATATACGGAAAACGACACCAAAAATGAAAGGCCTGGACAGTCCTGAACGCAGCTGCGCATGCGCAGCAGCTCGGCTAAAACGACGCAGCTGCACATGCGCACCACCGGCGAAAACGCGGCGCGCGCGGCGCAGCACCTGGGGAAAATTATACAGCTGCGAATGCACAGTAACTAGGCTAAAACTACGCCGCTGCGCATGCGCAGCAACTCGGCTAAAACTATGCAGCTGCGCATACGTATTTGTTCGCCTTTGAAAACTGCATTTTACCATTTATATACGGAAAACGACACCAAAATTGAAATGCCTGCGCGGTCGTGAACGCAGCTGCGCTGCGCAGTCGTGAACGCCAGCTGCGCGTGCGCAGCAGCTCGCTCAAACCACGCGGCTGTGTATCGCGTATCGCGTTCGCCGTTCAAAATAGCATTTTACCATTTTATACGGAAAAACGACACCAAAAATGAAATGCCTGCGCGGTCCTGAACGCAGCTGTGCATGCGCAGGAACTCAGCTAAAACTACCAGCTGCGTGTATGTACAGCAACTCGGCTATAACTACGCAGCTGCGCATGCGCAGCACCTCAGCTAAAACTATGCAGCTGCGCATACGTGTTTGTTCGCCTTTCAAAACAGCATTTTGCCATTTATATACGGAAAACGACACCAAAATTGAAATGCCTGCGCGGTCGCGGAACGCAGCTGCGCATGCGCAGCAGCTCGTCTAAAACTACGCAGCTGTGTATGCGTATGCGTTCGCCATTCAAAATAGCATTTTACCATTTCTATACGGAAAACGACACCAAAAATGAAAGGCCTGCACAGTCCTGAACGCAGCTGCGCATGCGTAGCAGATCGGCTAAAACTACGTAGCTGCGCATGCGCAGCAACTCGGCTAAAACTACGTAGCTGCGCATGCGCAGCAACTCGGCTAAAACTATGAACTGCACATGCGCAGTACCTCGGCTAAAATTCCACCTGCACATGCGTATGTGTTTGCTGTTCAAAACTGCATTTTACCATTTATATGCGCTGCGCAGTCGTGAACTCAGCTGCGCATGCGCGCGCGCAACTGTGGTAAACTACTCAAGCTGCGCGATCGCGCGCAACTTGCTAAACTACACAGCTGCGCGCAAGCGCAGCACCTCGCGAAAACTACACAGCTGCTAATGCGCGGTAACTCGGCTAAAACTACGCCGCTCATGCGTATGCGCAGCAACTCGGCTAAAACTGGCAGCTGCGCCGCACGTGTTGTTGCCTTTTCAAAACTGCATTTTACCATTTATATCGAAAATGACACCAAAATGAAATGCCTGCGCGGTCCTCAACGCAGCTGCGCGTGCGCCAGCAACTGTGCTAAAAGTATGCTGCGCATGCGGAGGAACTCAAAAACTACTCACCTGTATGTGCAGCCGCTCGCTAAAACTGCACCTGCGCATGCGTATGTGTTTGCCGTTCAAAACTGCATTTTACCCTTTATATGCGCAAAACAACACCAAAAATGAAATGCCTGCGCAGTCTTGAACGCAGCTGCGCATGCGCAGGAACTCAGCTAAAACTACTCAGCTGCGTATGTACAGCAACTCGGCTATAACTATGCAGCTGCGCATGCGCAGCACCTCAGCTAAAACTATGCAGCTGCGCATACGTATTTGTTCGCCGTTCAAAACTGCATTTTGCCATTTATATACGGAAAACGACACCAAAATTGAAATGCCTGCGCAGTCGTGAACGCAGCTGCGCATGCGCAGCAGCTCGTCTAAAACTACGCAGCTGTGTATGCGTATGCGTTCGCCGTTCAAAATAGCATTTTACCATTTCTATACGGAAAACGACACCAAAAATGAAAGGCCTGCACAGTCCTGAACGCAGCTGCGCATGCAGATCGGCTAAAACTACGCAGCTGCGCATGCGCAGCAACTCGGCTAAAACTATGCAGCTGCGCATGCGCACCACCTCAGCTAAAACTATGCAGCTGCGCATACGTATTTGTTCGCCGTTCAAAACTGCATTTTACCATTTATATACGGAAAACGATACCAAAAATGAAAGGCCTGCACAGTCCTGAACGCAACTGCGCATGCGTAGCAGATCGGCTAAAAATACGTAGCTGCGCATGCGCAGCAACTCGGCTAAAACTACGTAGCTGCGCATGCGCAGCAACTCGGCTAAAACTATGAACTGCACATGCGCAGTACCTCGGCTAAAATTCCACCTGCACATGCGTATGTGTTTGCTTTTCAAAACTGCATTTTACCATTTATATGCTCTGCGCAGTCGTGAACTCAGCTGCGCATGCGCAGCAACTGTGGTAAAACTACTCAGCTGCGCATGCGCAGCAACTCTGCTAAAAGAACGCAGCTGCGCTTCCATATGTGTTCGCCTTTCAAAACTGCATTTTACCATTTCTATACGGTAAACGAAACCAAAAATGAAATGCCTGTACAGTCCTGAACGCAGCTGTGCATGCGCAACAACTGTGCTAAAACTACACAGCTGCGCGTGCGCACCAACTCAGCCAAAAGTACGCAGCTGCGCATTCGCAGGAACTCAGCTAAAACTACTCAGCTGCGTATGTGCAGCAGCTCGGCTAAAACTACGCAGTTGCACATGCGCAGTAGATCGGCTAAAACTGCACCTGCGCGTGCGTATGTGTTTGCCATTCAAAACTGCATTTTACCATTTATATCGCAAAAAACGACCAAAATGAATGGCCTGCGCGGTCCTGAACGCGGGGTGCGCATGCGCAGCAGCTCGGCTAAAACTACGCAGCTGCACATGCGCGAGTAGTACCGGCTAAATTGCACCTGCACATGCGTATGTGTTTGCCGTTCAAAACTGCATTTTACCATTTATATGCGCTGCGCAGTTGTGAACGCAGCTGCGCATGCGCAGCAACTGTGGTAAAACTACTCAGCTGCGCATGCGCAGCAACTCCGCTAAAAGTACGCAGCTGCGCATCCGTATGCGTTCGACGTTCAAAACTGCATTTTACCTTTTATATATGCACAACGATCCCAAAAACGAAAGGCCTGCACAGTCCTGAACGCAGCTGCGCATGCGCACCACCTCGGCTAAAACTACGCAGCTGCGCAAGCGCAGCACCTCGGGGAAAATTATACAGCTGCGAATGCACAGTAACTCGGCTAAAACTACGCCGCTGCGCATGCGCAGCAACTCGGCTAAAACTATGCAGCTGCGCATAATGTGTTTGTTCGCCTTTGAAAACTGCATTTTACCATTTATATACGGAAAACGACGCAAAATTGAAATGCCTGCGCGGTCGTGAAACGCGGCTGCGTGTGCGCAGCAGCTCGTCTAAAACTATGCAGCTGTGTATGCGTGTCGTTCGCCGTTCAAAATAGCATTTTACCATTTCTATCACGGAAAACGACACCAAAAAATGAAATGCCTGCGCGGTCCTGAACGCGGCTGTGCATGCGCAGGAACTCAGCTAAAACTACTCAGCTGTGTATGTACAGCAACTCGGCTATAACTATGCAGCTGCGCGTCGCAGCACCTCAGCTAAAACTATGCAGCTGCGCATACGTATTTGTTCGCCGTTCAAAACTGCATTTTACTATTTATATGCGCTGCGCAGTAGTGAACGGAGTTGCGCATGCGCAGCAACTGTGGTAAAACTACTCAGCTGCCCATGCGCAGCAACTCCGCTAAAAGTACGCAGCTGCGCATCCGTATGCATTCGACATTCAAAACTGCAGTTTACCTTAATATATGCACAATTCAAAACTGATCCCAAAAACGAAAGGCCTGCACAGTCCTGAAAGCAGCTGCGCATGCGCAGCAGCTTGGCAAAAACTACACAGCTGTGTATGCGTATGCGTTCGCCGTTCAAACAGCATTTTACCATTTCTATACGGAAAACGACACCAAAAATGAAATGCCTGCGCAGTCCTCAACGCAGCTGCGCATGCGCAGCAACTGTGCTAAAAGTACGCAGCTGCGCATACGCAGGAACTCAGCTAAAACTACTCACCCATTTATGTGCAACCGCCGGCTAAAACTGCACCTGCGCATGCGTGTGTTTGCCGTTCAAAACTGCATTTTACGCTTTATATGCGCAAGACGACACCAAAATGAAATGCCTGTGCAGTCGCGAACGCAACTGCGCCTCACGCGCAGCAACTGTGCTAAAACTACTCAGCTGCGCTGCGCAGCAACTTCGCCGTTTCAAACTACACGCCGCGCCAGCGCATCACCTCGGGCGAAAACCACAGCTGAAATGCGCAGCAACTCGGCAACCTAAAACACGCCGCTGCGCAAGCGCAGCAACTCGGCTAAAACTATGCAGCTGCGCATGCGTGTTGTTCGCTTTCAAACTGCATTTTACCATTTATATAATGGAAAAACTGACACCAAAAATGAAATGCCTGCGCGGTTCAATGCAGCTGCGCATGCGCAGCAACTGTGCTAAAAGTATTCAGCTGCGCATGCGGAGGAACTCAGCTAAAACTACTCACCTGCTTATGTGCAGCAGCTCGGCTAAAACTGCACCTGCGCATGCGTATGTGTTTGCCGTTCAAAACTGCATTTACCCTTTATATCGCAAACGACACCAAAAATGAAATGCCTGCGCGGTCTTGAACGCAGCTGCGCGTGTATGCGCAGGAACTCAGCTAAAACTACTCAGCTGCGTATGTACAGCAACTCGGCTATAATTATGCAGATGCGCATGCGCAGCACCTCAGCTAAAACTATGCAGCTGCGCATACGTATTTGTTCGCCGTTCAAAACTGCATTTTGCCATTTATATACGGAAAACGACACCAAAATTGAAATGCCTGCGCGGTCGTGAACGCAGCTGCGCGTCGCGCAGCAGCTCGTCTAAAACTACGCAGCTGTGTATGCGTGTCGTTCGCCGTTCAAAATAGCATTTTACCATTTCTATACGGAAAACGACACCAAAAATGAAAGGCCTGCACAGTCCTGAACGCAGCTGCGCATGCGCAGCAGATAGCCTAAAACTACGCGGCTGCGCGTGCGCAGCAACTCGGCTAAAACTAAGCAGCTGTGCATGCGCACCACCAGCTAAAACTATGCAGCTGCGCGTACGTGTTTGTTCGCCGTTCAAAACTGCATTTTACCATTTATATACGGAAAACGATACCAAAAATGAAAGGCCTGCACAGTCCTGACCGCAGCTGCGCATGCGTAGCAGATCGGCTAAAACTACGTAGCTGCCCATGCGCAGCAACTCGGCTAAAACTAGGTAGCTGCGCATGCGCAGCAACCGCTAAAACTATGAGCTGCACATGCGCGGTACCTCGGCTAAAATTGCACCTGCATTACGCGTATGTGTTTGCCGTTCAAAACTGCATTTTACCATTTATATGCGCCGCGGTCGTGAACGCAGCTGCGCGTGCGCAGCAACTGTGGTAAAAACTACTCAGCTGCTCATGGCAGCAACTCTGCTAAAAGCAGCTGCGCCCCGTTGCGTTCGCCTTTCAAACTGCATTTACCATTTATATACGGTAAACGAAACCAAAAATGAAATGCCTGCACAGTCCTGAACGCAGCTGCGCATGCGTAGCAGATCGGCTAAAACTACGTAGCTGCGCATGCGCAGCAACTCGGCTAAAACTACGTAGCTGCGCATGCGCAGCAACTCAGCTAAAACTATGAGCTGCACATGCGCAGTACCTCGGCTGAAATTGCACCTGCACATGCGTATGTGTTTGCCGTTCAAAACTGCATTTTACCATTTATATGCGCTGCGCAGTCGTGAACGCAGCTGCGCATGCGCAGCAACTGTGGTAAAACTACTCAGCTGCGCATGGCAGCAACTCTGCTAAAAGTACGCAGCTGCGCTTCCGTTGCGTTCGCCTTTCAAAACTGCATTTTACCATTTATATATGGTAAACGAAACCAAAAATGAAATGCCTGCACAGTCCTGAACGCAGCTGCGCAAACGCAACAACTGTGCTAAAACTACACAGCTGCGCATGCGCAGCAACTCAGCCAGTACGCGGCTGCGCGTGCGCAGGAACTCAGCAAAACTACTCAGCAGCGTGTGCAGCAGCTCGGCTAAAACCACGCGGTTGCACATGCGGCAGTACCTCGGCTAAAACTGCACCTGCGCATGCGTGTATTTGCCGTTCAAAACTGCATTTACTATTTATATGCGCTGCGCGGTAGTGAACGCGGTTAGCATGCGCGCAACTGTGCTAAAACTACTCAGCTGCCCATGCGCGGCAACTCCCTAAAGTACACAGCTGCGCATCCGTGTGCATTCGACATTCAAAACTGCATTTTACCTTTTATATATGCACAACGATCCCAAAAAACGAAGGGCCTGCACAGTCCTGAAAGCAGCTGCGCGTGCGCGGCAGCAAAAAACTACACAGCTGTGTATGCGTGTCGTTCGCCCGTTCAAACAGCATTTTACCATTTCTATCGGGAAAACGACACCAAAATGAAATTCCTGCGCGGTCCTCAACGCGGCTGCGCGTCGCGCAGCAACTGTGCTAAAAATACGCAGCTGCGCATGCGCAGGAACTCAGCTAAAACTACTCACGTGCTTATATTCAGCCGTTCAAACTGCACCCGCGCATGCGTATGTGTTTGCCGTTCAAAACTGCATTTTACCCTTTATATGCGCAAGACGACACCAAAAATGAAATGCCTGCGCAGTCGTGAACGCAACTGCGCCTGCGCAGCAACTGTGGTAAAACTACTCAGCTGCGCATGCGCAGCAACTCGGCTAAAACTACACAGCTGTGCAAGCGCAGCACCTCGGCGAAAACTACACAGCTGCTAATGCGCAGTAACTCGGCTAAAACCTCGCCGCTGCGCATGCGCATCAACTCGGCTAAAACTATGCAGCTGCGCATACGTATTTGTTCGCCTTTCAAAACTGCATTTTACCATTTATATACGGAAAACGACACCAAAAATGAAAGGCCTGGACAGTCCGGAACGCAGCTGCGCATGCGCAGCAACTGTGCTAAAAGTACGCAGCTGCACATGGGCAGCACCTCAGCTAAAACTATGAGCTGCGCATACGATTTGACGAAGCCTTTCAAAACTGCATTTTACCATTTATATACGGAAAACGACACCAAAAATGAAATGCCTGCGCAGTCCTGAACGCAGCTGCGCATGCGCAGGTACTCAGCTAAAACTACTCAGCTGCGTATGTGCAGCAACTCGGCTAAAACTATGCAGCTGCGCATTCACAGCACCTCAGCTAAAATTATGCAGCTGCGCGTACGTGTTGTTCGCCGTTCAAAACTGCATTTTACCATTTATATACGGAAATCGATACCAAAAATGAAAAGCCTGCACAGTCCTGAACGCAACTGCGCATGCGTAGCAGATCGGCTAAAACTACGTAGCTGCGCATGCGCAGCAACTCGGCTAAAACTACGTAGCTGCGCATGCGCAGCAACTCAGCTAAAACTATGAGCTGCACATGCGCAGTACCGGCTGAAATTGCACCTGCACACGCGTATGTGTTTGCCGTTCAAAACTGCATTTTACCATTTATATGCGCTGCGCAGTCGTGAACGCAGCTGCGCATGTGCAGCAACTGTGGTAAAACTACTCAGCTGCGCATGGCAGCAACTCTGCTAAAAGTACGCAGCTGCGCCCGCTGCGTCGCTTTTCAAACTGCATTTTACCATTTATATATGGTAAACGAAACCAAAAATGAAATGCCTGCACAGTCCTGAACGCAGCTGCGCAAACGCAACAACTGTGCTAAAACTACACAGCTGCGTGTGCGCAGCAACTCAGCCAAAAGTACGCAGCTGCGCATGCGCAGGAACTCAGCTAAAACTACTCAGCAGCGTATGTGCAGCAGCTCGGCTAAAACTACGCAGTTGCACATGCGCAGTACCTCGGCTAAAACTGCACCTGCGCATGCGTATGTATTTGCCGTTCAAAACTGCATTTTACTATTTATATGCGCTGCGCAGTAGTGAACGGAGTTGCGCATGCGCAGCAACTGTGGTAAACTACTCAGCTGCCCATGCGCAGCAACTCCGCCAAAGTACA
This sequence comes from Huso huso, assembly GCA_036884735.1. NCBI lineage: Eukaryota > Metazoa > Chordata > Actinopteri > Acipenseriformes > Acipenseridae > Huso > Huso huso. The sequence continues at coordinate 92,354 of JAHFZB010000088.1, forward strand.
GCTGCGCATCCGTATGCATTCGACATTCAAAACTGCATTTTACCTTTTATATATGCACAACGATCCCAAAAACGAAAGGCCTGCACAGTCCTGAAAGCAGCTGCGCATGCGCAGCAGCTTGGCAAAACTACACAGCTGTGTATGCGTGTCGTCGCCGTTCAAACAGCATTTTACCATTTCTATCACGGAAAACGACACCAAAATGAAATTCCTGCGCGCGGTCCTCAACGCAGCTGCGCGCGATGCGCAAACTGTGCTAAAACACGCGAGCTGCGCGTGCGCAGGAACTCAGCTAAAACTACTCACGTTAACATGTGCAGCCGCTCGGCTAAAACTGCACCTGCGCATGCGTATGTGTTTGCCGTTCAAAACTGCATTTTACCCTTTATATGCGCAAGACGACACCAAAAATGAAATGCCTGCGCAGTCGTGAACGCAACTGCGCCTGCGCAGCAACTGTGGTAAAACTACTCAGCTGCACATGCGCAGCAACTCGGCTAAAACTACACAGCTGTGCAAGCGCAGCACCTCGGCGAAAACTACACAGCTGCTAATGCGCAGTAACTCGGCTAAAACCTCGCCGCTGCGCATGCGCATCAACTCGGCTAAAACTATGCAGCTGCGCATACGTATTTGTTCGCCTTTCAAAACTGCATTTTACCATTTATATACGGAAAACGACACCAAAAATGAAAGGCCTGGACAGTCCGGAACGCAGCTGCGCATGCGCAGCAACTGTGCTAAAAGTACGCAGCTGCACATGGGCAGCACCTCAGCTAAAACTATGAGCTGCGATACGATTTGTTAAACCTTTCAAAACTGCATTTTACCATTTATATACGGAAAACGACACCAAAAATGAAATGCCTGCGCAGTCCTGAACGCAGCTGCGCATGCGCAGGTACTCAGCTAAAACTACTCAGCTGCGTATGTGCAGCAACTCGGCTAAAACTATGCAGCTGCGCATTCACAGCACCTCAGCTAAAATTATGCAGCTGCGCATACGTATTTGTTCGCCGTTCAAAACTGCATTTTACCATTTATATACGGAAATCGATACCAAAAATGAAAAGCCTGCACAGTCCTGAACGCAACTGCGCATGCGTAGCAGATCGGCTAAAACTACGTAGCTGCGCATGCGCAGCAACTCGGCTAAAACTACGTAGCTGCGCATGCGCAGCAACTCGGCTAAAACTATGAACTGCACATGTGCAGTACCTCGGCTAAAATTCCACCTGCACATGCGTATGTGTTTGCTGTTCAAAACTGCATTTTACCATTTATATGCGCTGCGCAGTCGTGAACGCAGCTGCGCATGCGCAGCAACTGTGGTAAAACTACTCAGCTGCGCATGGGCAGCATCTCTGCTAAAAGTACGCAGCTGCGCTTCCATATGCGTTCGTCCTTCAAAACTGCATTTTACCATTTATATACGGTAAATGAAACCAAAAATGAAATGCCTGCACAGTCCTGAACGCAGCTGCGCATGCGCAGCAACTGTGCTAAAACTACACAGCTACGCGTGCGCAGCACTCAGCCAAAAGTACGCAGCTGCGCATGCGCAGGAACTCAGCTAAAACTACTCAGCTGCGTATGTGCAGCAGCTCAGCTAAAACTACGCAGTTGCACATGCACAGTAGATCGGCTAAAACTGCACCTGCGCATGCGTATGTGTTTGCTGTTCAAAACTGCATTTTACCATTTATATGCATAAAAACGACACCAAAAATGAATGGCCTGCGCGGTCCTGAACGCAGCTGCGCATGCGCAGCAATTGTGCTAAAACTACGCAGCTGCGCGTGCGTGTCGTTCGCCGTTCAAAAAACAGCATTTTACCATTTATATATCGAAAACGACACCAAAATTGAAATGCCTGCGCGCAGTCGCGGAACGCAGCTGCGCATGCGCAGGAACTCAGCTAAAACTACACAGATGCGCATGCGCGGCAGCTCGCCCAAAACTACACGCTGCTGTGTGCGTGTGTTCGCCGTTCAAACAGCATTTTACCATTTCTATACGGAAAACGACACCAAAAATGAAATGCCTGCGCAGTGCTCAACGCAGCTGCGCATACGCAGCAACTGTGCTAAAAGTGCGCAGCTGCGCATGCGCAGGAACTCAGCTAAAACTACTCAGCTGCGTATGTGCAGCAGCTCGGCTAAAACTACGCAGTTGCACATGCGCAGTACCTCGGCTAAAACTGCACCTGCGCATGCGTATGTATTTGCCGTTCAAAACTGCATTTTACTATTTATATGCGCTGCGCAGTAGTGAACGGAGTTGCGCATGCGCAACAACTGTGGTAAAACTACTCAGCTGACCATGCGCAGCAACTCCGCTAAAAGTACACAGCTGCGCATCCGTATGCATTCGACATTCAAAACTGCATTTTACCTTTTATATATGCACAACGATCCCAAAAACGAAAGGCCTGCACAGTCCTGAAAGCAGCTGCCATGCGCAGCAGCTTGGCAAAAACTACACAGCTGTGTATGCGTATGCGTTCGCCGTTCAAACAGCATTTTACCATTTCTATACGGAAAACGACACCAAAAATGAAATTCCTGCGCAGTCCTCAACGCAGCTGCGCATGCGCAGCAACTGTGCTAAAAGTACGCAGCTGCGCATGCGCAGGAACTCAGCTAAAACTACTCACGTGCTTATGTGCAGCCGCTCGGCTAAAACTGCACCTGCGCATGCGTATGTGTTTGCCGTTCAAAACTGCATTTTACCCTTTATATGCGCAAGACGACACCAAAAAAGAAATGCCTGCGCAGTCGTGAACGCAACTGGCGCCTGCGCAGCAACTGTGGTAAAACTACTCAGCTGCACATGCGCAGCAACTCGGCTAAAACTACACAGCTGCGCAAGCGCAGCACCTCGGCGAAAACTACACAGCTGCTAATGCGCAGTAACTGGAAAAACCGCCGCTGGCGCATGCGCATCAACCTCGGCTAAAACTATGCAGCTGCGCATATGACGTATTGTTCGCCTTTCAAAACTGCATTTTACCATTTATATACGGAAAACGACACCAAAAATGAAAGGCCTGGACAGTCCGGAACGCAGCTGCGCATGCGCAGCAACTGTGCTAAAAGTACGCAGCTGCACATGGGCAGCACCTCAGCTAAAACTATGAGCTGCGCATACGATTTGTTCACCTTTCAAAACTGCATTTTACCATTTCTATACGGAAAACGACACCAAAAATGAAAGGCCTGCACAGTCCTGAACGCAGCTGCGCATGCGCAGCAGATCGGCTAAAACTACGCAGCTGCGCATGCGCAGCAACTCGGCTAAAAGAACACAGCTGCGCATCCGTATGCATTCGACATTCAAAACTGCATTTTACCTTTTATATATGCACAACGATCCCAAAAACGAAAGGCCTGCACAGTCCTGAACGCAGCTGCGCATGCGCAGCAGCTTGGCAAAAACTACACAGCTGTGTATGCGTATGCGATCGCCGTTCAAACAGCATTTTACCATTTCTATACGGAAAACGACACCAAAAATGAAATTCCTGCGCAGTCCTCAACGAAGCTGCGCATGTGCAGCAACTGTGCTAAAGATACGCAGCTGCGCATGCGCAGGAACTCAGCTAAAACTACTCACGTGCTTATGTGCAGCCGCTCGGCTAAAACTGCACCTGCGCATGCGTATGTGTTTGCCGTTCAAAACTGCATTTTACCCTTTATATGCTCAAGACGACACCAAAAATGAAATGCCTGCGCAGTCGTGAACGCAACTGCGCCTGCGCAGCAACTGTGGTAAAACTACTCAGCTGCGCATGCGCAGCAACTCGGCTAAAACTACACAGCTGTGCAAGCGCAGCACCTCGGCGAAAACTACACAGCTGCTAATGCGCAGTAACGGGTAAAACCTCGCCCGCTGCGCGTGCGCATCAACTCGGCTAAAACTATGCAGCTGCGCATACGTATTTGTTCGCCTTTCAAAACTGCATTTTACCATTTATATACGGAAAACGACACCAAAAATGAAAGGCCTGGACAGTCCGGAACGCAGCTGCGCATGCGCAGCAACTGTGCTAAAAGTACGCAGCTGCACATGGGCAGCACCTCAGCTAAAACTATGAGCAGCGCATACGATTTGTTCGCCTTTCAAAACTGCATTTTACCATTTATATACGGAAAACGACACCAAAAATGAAATGCCTGCGCAGTCCTGAACGCAGCTGCGCATGCGCAGGAACTCAGCTAAACCACTCAGCTCGCGCAATGTGCAGCAACCGGCTAAAACTATGCAGCTGCGCATTCACAGCACCTCAGCTAAAATTATGCAGCTGCGCGATACGTATTTGTTCGCCGCTCAAAACTGCATTTTACCATTTATATAATGAAATCGATACCAAAATGAAAAGCCTGCACAGTCCTGAACGCAACCGCGCATGCGTAGCAGATCGGCAAAACCACGAGCTGCGCATGCGCAGCAACTGGCTAAAACCACGAGGCTGCGCATGCGCAGCAACTCGGCTAAAACTATGAACTGCACATGCGCAGTACCGGCTAAAATTCCACCTGCACATGCGTATGTGTTTGCTGTTCAAAACTGCATTTTACCATTTATATGCGCTGCGCAGTCGTGAACGCAGCTGCGCATGCGCAGCAACTGTGGTAAAACCACCAGCTGCGCATGGGCAGCATCTCTGCAAAAGTACGCAGCCGCGCTCCATATCGTTCGTCCCTTCAAAACTGCATTTACCATTTATATAACGGTAAATGAAACCAAAATGAAATGCCTGCACAGTCCTGAACGCAGCTGCGCATGCGCAGCAACTGTGCTAAAACTACACAGCTACGCGTGCGCAGCACTCAGCCAAAAGTACGCAGCTGCGCATGCGCAGGAACTCAGCTAAAACTACTCAGCTGCGTATGTGCAGCAGCTCAGCTAAAACTACGCAGTTGCACATGCACAGTAGATCGGCTAAAACTGCACCTGCGCATGCGTATGTGTTTGCTGTTCAAAACTGCATTTTACCATTTATATGCGCAAAACGACACCAAAATGAATGGCCTGCGCAGTCGGAACGCGAACGCGCGCACGCGCAGCAATTGTGCTAAAATGCGCAGCTGCGCGTGCGCGTGTCGTTCGCCGTTCAAAAACAGCATTTTACCATTTATATACGGAAAACGACACAAAATTGAAATGCCTGCGCGGTCGCGTGAACGCGAGCTGCGCATGCGCGGGAACTCAGCTAAAACTACACAGATGCGCATGCGCAACAGCTCGTCTAAAACTACGCAGCTGTGTATGCATATGCGGTCGCCGTTCAAACAGCATTTTACCATTTCTATCGGAAAACGACACCAAAATGAAAGGCCTGGACAGTCCTGAACAACTGCTAAAAAGTGCGCAGCTGCGCATGCGCGCAAACTCAGCTAAAACTACGCACCTGCACATGGGCAGCAGCTCAGCTAAAACTATGAGCTGCGCATGCGTGTTGTTCGCCTTTCAAAACTGCATTTTACCATTTATATACGGAAAACGACACCAAAAATGAAATGCCTGCGCAGTCCTGAACTCAACTGCCCCCTGCGCAGGTACTGTGCTAAAACCACTAAGCTGCGCAGCAACTCAGCTAAAACTATGAGCTTCGCATACATATTTGGTCGCCTTTTCAAAACTGCATTTTACCATTTATATCGGAAAACGACACCAAAAAAATGAAAGGCCTGGACAGTCCGAACGCAGCTGTTCGCCGCTCAAAACTGTGCTTAAAGTATTTATATTGCGAAATGGATGCACCAAAAATGAAAACTGCCGGCTGCGTCCTGAACGTTCCGCGCTTTCAAAAGATCGGTTTTACCATTTATATACGGAAAACGACACCAAAATGAAACCTGCGCGGTCGCTGAACGCGACGCTGCGCGCGCGCGCGCAACTCGGCTAAAACTACGAACTGCATTATGCGCAGTACCTCGGCTAAAATTCCACCTGCATACGCGTATGTGTTTGCCGTTCAAAACTGCATTTTACCATTTATATGCGCTGCACGGTCGAACGCTGGCTGCGTGAGCGCAGCAACTGTGGTAAACCACCAGCTCGCGCATGCGCGCGTGCACGGCATCATCTCGTTACGCAGCTGCTCATCCGTATTCGTCGTTCAAAACTGCATTTTACCATTTATATGCAAATGAAACCAAAACGAAATGCCTGCACAGTCCTGAACGCTGCGCATGCGCACCACGCAGCAACACAGCTGCGCAAACGCAGCACCTCGGGGAAAATTACCACGCGAATGCGCAGCACTCAGCTAAAACGCAGCTGCGCATGCGCAGGAACTCAGCTCAAAACTATTTTACCATTTATATACAGCAGCTCAGCTAAAATTGAAATTCCTGCGCATTCGTGAATGCACAGTAGATCGGCTAAAACTGCACCTGCGCTACAGCGTGTGTTTGCTGTTCAAACAGCATTTTACCATTTATATACGCAAAACGACACCAAAAAAATGAATGGCCTCAACGCGGCCGCGCATGCGCGCAACTGTGCTAAAAGTGCGCAGCAATTGCATGCGCTCAGCTAAACTACTCACCTGCTTATGTGCAGCAGCTCATGCGTGCGCGTGCGCTTCAAAACAGCATTTTACCATTTATATGTGCAAAACGACACAAAAATGAAATGCCTGCGCGGTCGTGAACGCAGCTGCGCCTGCGCGGGAACTCAGCTAAAACTACACAGATGCGCATGCGCAGCAACCTCGTCTAAAACTATGCAGCTGTGTATGCATTTGGTCACCGTTCAAACAGCATTTTACCATTTCTATCACGGAAAACGACACCAAAAATGAAATGCCTGGCGGTGTCCGAACGCAGCTGCGCGTGCGCAGCAACTGTGCTAAAAAGTGACGCGCAGCTGCACGCAGGAACTCAGCTAAAACTACTGAGCTGCGCGATGTGCAGCAGTTCACCTTTCAAAACGCAGTTGCACCATTTATAGTAAAACGGCTAAAAATGCACCTGCGCATGCGTATGTATTTGCCGTTCAAAACTGCATTTTACTATTTATATGGAACGCAGCTAGTGAACGAGCTGCGTATGTGCAACAACTGTGGTAAAACTACTCAGCTGCCCATGCGCAGCAACTCCGCTAAAAGTACACAGCTGCGCATCCGTTGCATTCGACATTCAAAACTGCATTTTACCTTTTATATATGCTGACCGCCCAAAAACGAAAGGCCTGCAACAGTCCTGAAAGCAGCTGCCATGCGCAGCAACTTGGCAAAAACTACACAGCTGTGCAAGCGTTTAGTTCCTCGTTCAAACAGCATTTTACCATTTCTATCACGGAAAACGACACCAAAAATGAAATTCCCGCGCGGTCCTCAAGCGCAGCTGCGCGTGCGCAGCAACTGTGCTTCAAAACTGCGCACCATTTATATACGCAGGAACTCAGCTAAAAAATACTCACGTTAAGCTTATGCAGCCGCTCGTCTAAAACTGCACCTGTGCATGCGTGTGTTTGCCGTTCAAAACTGCATTTTACCCTTTATATGCGCAAAGCGACACCAAAAATGAAATGCCTGCGCGGTCCCCAGCGCAACTGCGCCTGCGCCCGCAACTGTAAAACTACTCAGCTGCGCATGCGCAGCAACTCAGCTAAAACTACTCACCTGCTTATGCGCAGCAGCTCGGCGAAAACTACACAGCTGCTAATGCGCGGTAACTTCGGCTAAAAACCTCGCCGCTGCGCATGCGCATCAACTCGGCTAAAACTATGCAGCTGCGCGTAATGTTTGTTCACCTTTCAAAACTGCATTTTACCATTTATATCTGAGAAAACGACACCAAAAAATGAAAGGCCTGGACAGTCCGGAACGCAGCTGCGCATGCGCAGCAACAGCGCCTGCGCAAACTGTGGTAAAACTGCACATGGGCAGCACCTCAGCTAAAACTATGAGCTTCGCATACGATTTGTTCGCCTTTCAAAACTGCATTTTACCATTTATATACGGAAAACGACACCAAAAATGAAATGCCTGCGCGTCCTGAATGCAGCTGCGCGTGCGCAGGAACTCAGCTAAAACTACTCAGCTGCGTAAAGCAACTCGGCAAACTATGCAGCTGGGCAGCACCTCAGCTAAAACTATGCAGCTGCGCATACGATTTGTTCGCCTTTCAAAACTGCATTTTACCATTTATATAATGGAAAACGATACCAAAATGAAAAGCCTGCACAGTCCTGAACGCAACTGCGCATGCGTAGGAACTCAGCTAAAACTACTCAGCTGCGCATGCGCAGCAACTCGGCTAAAACAATGCAGCTGGCGCATGCGCAACAACTCGGCTAAAACTATGAACTGCACATGCGCGCAGTTGTTCGGCGTTTCCAACTGCATTTTGCGTGTTTGTTTGCCTGTTCAAAACTGCATTTTAAAATTTAAAGGCCTGCGCAGTCCTGAACTCAACTGCGCATGCGCAGCAACCGTGGTAAAACTACTCAGCTGCGCATGGGCAGCATCTCTGCTAAAACTATGAACGCAGCTATCGCGCCATACCTCGCCTAAATTCCAAACTGCATTTTACCATTTATTTGCGGTTCAAAACTGAAACCAAAATGAAATGCCTGCACAGTCCTGAACGCGAACTGCGCCTCGCGCAGCAACCGTGCTAAACCACACAGCTGCGCATGCGCGCAGCAACCCAGCCAGTACGCAGCTGCGCACGCGCAGGGAACTCAGCTAAAACTACACAGCTGCGTATGTGCAGCAGCTCAGCTAAAACTACGGAGTTGCACATGCACTGTAGATCGGCTAAAACTGCACCTGCGCATGCGTATGTGTTTGCTGTTCAAAACTGCATTTTACCATTTATATGCGCAAAACGACACCAAAAATGAATGGCCTGCGCAGTCGTGAACGCAGCTGCGCATGCGCAGCAATTGTGCTAAAACCACGCAGCTGCGCATGCGTATGCGTTCGCCGTTCAAAACAGCATTTTACCATTTATATACGGAAAACGACACCAAAATTGAAATGCCTGCGCAGTCGTGAACGCAGCTGCGCATGCGCAGGAACTCAGCTAAAACTACACAGATGCGCATGCGCAGCAGCTCGTCTAAAACTACGCAGCTGTGTATGCGTATGCGGTCGCCGTTCAAACAGCATTTTACCATTTCTATACGGAAAACGACACCAAAAATGAAATGCCTGCGCAGTCCTCAACGCAGCTGCGCATACGCAGCAACTGTGCTAAAAGTGCGCAGCTGCGCATGCGCAGGAACTCAGCTAAAACTACTCACCTGCTTATGTGCAGCAGCTCGGCTAAAACTGCACCTGCGCATGCGTATGTGTTTGCCGTTCAAAACTGCATTTTACCCTTTATATGCGCAAAACGACACCAAAATGAAATGCCTGCGCGCAGTCGTGAACTCAACTGCCCCAACGCAGCAACTGTGGTAAAAACTACTAAGCTGCGCGATGCGCCCAGCAACTCAGCTAAAACTATGAGCTTCGATACATATTTGGTCGCCTTTCAAAACTGCATTTTACCATTTATATAACGGAAACGACAACAAAAATGAAAGGCCTGGACAGTCCGGAACGCCCGCATGCGCAGCAACTGTGCTAAAAAGCGCGCAGTTCGCGCATGGCTGCACCTCAGCTAAAACTATGAGCTGCGCATCGATTTGTTAAGCCTTTCAAAATGTATTTTACCATTTATATACGGAAAACGACACCAAAAATGAAAGGCCTGCGCGGTCCTGAACGCAGCTGCGCGTCGCGCAGCAACTCGGCTAAAACGACGCAGCTGCACATGCGCAGTACCTCAGCTAAAAGTATGCACCTGCACATCCGTATGTGTTTGCCGTTCAAAACTGCATTTTACCATTTATATACTGCAAACAATACCAAAAATGAAAGGCCTGCAACTGTCCCTAAAACTACTCAGCTGCGATAAGCAAACTCCGCTAAAACTATGAGCTGCTCATCCTAAATTGGTCGCCGCTCAAAACTTCAAAACTGCATTTTACCATTAATATACACAAACGATCCCAAAACGAAAGGCCTGCACAGTCCTGAAAGCAACTGCGCGATGCGCACCACCTGGCTAAAACTACACTGCCAAAAAGCGCAGCACCTCGGGAAAAACAGCACAGCCGGGCGAATGCACAGCAAATGACACCAAAAAATGAAAAGCGCCTGGACAGTTTGTTAAAATTTCAAAACTGCATTTTACCATTTATATACTGAAAACGACACCAAAATTGAAATTCCTGGAACTCGTAAACACAGCTGCGCATGCGCAGCACTCGTCCAAAACTACACAGCTGTGTATGCGTTCGCCGCTCAAACAGCATTTTACCATTTCTATACGGAAACGACACCAAAAAATGAAATGCCTGCGCAGTCCTCAACGCGAGCTGCGCGCATGCGCAGCAACTGTGCTAAAACTCGCGTTGCGCATGCGCAGGAACTCAGCTAAAACTACTCACCTGCTTATGTGCAGCAGCTCGGCTAAACTGCACCTGCGCATGCGTATGTGTTTGCCGTTCAAAACTGCATTTTACCCTTTATGTGCAAAACGACACCAAAAAATGAAATGCCCGCGCAGTCGCGGAACTCAACTGCGCCCGCGCAGCAACTGTGGTAAAACTACTAAGCTGCGCATGCGCAGCAACTCGGCTAAAACTGCAGCTGCGCCAACGTATTTGGTCACCTTTCAAAACTGCATTTTACCATTTATATACGGAAAACAACACCAAAAATGAAAGGCCTGGACAGTCCGGAACGCAGCTGCGCATGCGCAGCAACTGTGCTAAAAGTACGCAGTTGCGCATGGCAGCACCTCAGCTAAAACTATGAGCTGCGCATACGATTTGTTCACCTTTCAAAACTGTATTTTACCATTTATATACGGAAAACGACACCAAAAATGAAATGCCTGCGCAGTCCTGAACGCAGCTGCGCATGCGCAGGAACTCAGCTAAAACTACTCAGCTGCGTATGTGCAGCAACTCAGCTAAAACTATGCAGCTGCGCATGCGCAGCACCTCAGCTAAAACTACGCAGCTGCGCATACGATGTGTTCGCCTTTCAAAACTGCATTTTACCATTTATATATGCCCAACGATCCCAAACGAAACTGCCTTTTACCTAATATGCAAACGATCCCAAAACGAAAAGGCCTGCACGGTAATGAACGGCCGCGCGCATGCGCGGCAGCTCAGCTAAAACTACACAGCTGCGCACGCGCGAGCACCTCGGCTTAAACACAGCCGTTAATCTGCGCAGTAATCCTCCCAAACTATGCAGCTGCGCATTTTGTCGCCTTCAAAACTGCATTTTAGCATTTATATACACGGAAATCGACACCAAAATTGAAATTCCCTGGCGCAGTCGCGGAACGCAGCTGACCATGCGCAGCAGCTCGCCTAAAACCACGCAGCTGTGTGGCGCGCGTGCATTCACCATTCAAACAGCATTTTACCATTTTTATACGGAAAACGACACCAAAATGAAATGCCTGCGCAGTCCTCAACGCAGCTGCGCATGCGCAACAACTGTGCTAAAGTGCGCGCAACTTGCGCAGGAACTCAGCTAAAACGCCTGCTTATGCAGCAGCTCGGGCTAAAACTCACCTGCGCGTGCGTGTTTTGCCGCTCAAAACCACATTTTACCATGCTAATGTGCAAATAAAATGCGCGCTAAAACCAACTGCGCAGGAACTCGGCTAAACCTGCGTAAAACTTCCTGTGTGTTTGTTCACCTTTCAAAACTGCATTTTACCATTTATATACGGAAAACGACACCAAAATTGAAATTCCCACGTCCGGAACGCAGCTGCGCAACTCAACAGCGCCCGCGCAGCAACTGTGGTAAAGTCCACCAGCTGCGCATGGGCAGCACCTCGGGTTAAAACTATGAGCTGCGATACGATTCGTTCGCCTTTCAAAACTGCATTTTACCATTTATATACGGAAAACGACACCAAAAATGAAATGCCTGCGCAGTCCTGAACGCAGCATGCGCAACTGCGCAGCAACGTATGGTAAAACAGCTACGCAAGCTGCGCAGCTGCGCGTATCCTCAGCTAAAACAAAAACTGCATTTTACCATTTATAACGGAAAAAAACACCAAAATGAAATTACCTTTACGCGATGGAAAACGACAAAAATGCTAGAACTGCGCAGGAACCAGATGCTAAAAACCAAAACCAGATTTGGCGCATGCACAGCACCTCAGCTAAAACTACGCAGCTGCTGCGTATGCATAGGATTTGTTCGCCGCTCAAACAGCATTTTACCATTTATATACGGAAAACGACACCAAAATGAAATGCCTGGACGCAGTCCTGAACGCAGCTGCGCATGCGCAGCAACCAGCTTAAAACTACGCAGCTGCACATGCGCAGGAACTCAGCTAAAACACGCAGCTGCGCATGCAGCAGCTCGCCAAACCACGCAGATGCAATATGCGCAGTACCGGCTAAAACTGCACCTGCGCATGCGTCTATTTGCCGCTCAAAACTGCATTTTACCATTTATATGCGCTGCGCAGTAACCTGAACGGAGTTGAACGCAGCTGCGCAACAACTGTGGTAAAACTACTCAGCTGCCCATGCGCAGCAACTCCGCAGCAAAGTACACAGCTGCGCATCCGATATGTATTTGACATTCAAAACTGCATTTTACCTTTTATATACGGAAAACGATCCCAAAAAAAAAGGAAGGCCTGCAACAGTCCTGAAAGCAGCTGCCAAAACTACTCAGCTGCGCAGCAGCAACCGGCAAAAAACTACAGCTGTGTATGCGTGACCGTCGCCGTTCAAACAGCATTTTACCATTTCTATACGGAAAACGACACCAAAATGAAATTCCTGCGCAGTCCTCACCAGCTGCGCGCATGCGCAGCAACTGTGCTAAAAATGCGCGCGCGCATGCGCAGGAACTGCGCGGAACTCAGCTAAAACTACTCCGCATGCTTATGCGCAGCCGCTCGGCTAAAACTGCACCTGGCATGCGATTTGTTTGCCGCTCAAAACTGCATTTTACCCTTTATATGCGCAAGACGACACCAAAAATGAAATGCCTGCGCAGTCCTGAACGCAACTGCGCCTGCGCAGCAACTGTGGTAAAACTACTCAGCTGCGTATGCGCGCAAAAACGGCTAAATTTCTCGCAGCCTGCGCAGCAACGCAGCACCTCAGGCGAAAACTACTCAGCTGCTAATGCGCGGTAACTCAGCTAAAACCTATGCTGCGCGTGCGCATCAACTCGGCTAAAACTATGCAGCTGCGCATGCGTGTTGTTAAGCCTTTCAAAACTGCATTTTACCATTTATATACGGAAAACGACACCAAAAATGAAAGGCCTGGACAGTCCGGAACGCTGCTGCGCATGCGCAGCAACTGTGCTAAAAGTACGCAGCTGCGCATGGGCAGCACCTCAGCTAAAACTATGAGCTGCGCATACGTTTTGTTCGCCTTTCAAAACTGCATTTTACCATTTATATACGGAAAACGACACCAAAAATGAAATGCCTGCGCGGTCCTGAACGCCAGCTGCGCATGCGCGGGAACTCAGCTAAAACTACCAGCTGCGTATGTGCAGCAACTCGGCAAAACTATGCAGCTTTCATTCGCAAATGACACCAAAATTATGCAGCTGCGCATTCGTGTTGTTCGCCGCTCAAAACTGCATTTTACCATTTATATACGGAAACGATACCAAAAACTACTGAAAAGCCTGCACAGTCCTGAACGCAACTGCGCATGCGTAGCAGATCGGCTAAAACTACATTTTACCTGCGCATGCGCAGCAACTCGGCTAAATGCTGCGGATTAGGTGGCAACCGCGCAGCAACTTCGGTAAAACTATGAACTGCACATGCGCAGTACCTCGGCTGAAATTCCACCTGCACATGCGTATGTGTTTGCTGTTCAAAACTGCATTTTACCATTTATATGCGCTGCCTGGACAGTCGTGAACTCAGCTGCGCATGCGCAGCAACTGTGGTAAAACTACTCACTGCGCATGGCAGCATCTCAGCTAAAAAGTCAGCCTGAGCGCTTCCATATGCGTTTTTGTTCCTTCAAAACTGCATTTTACCATTTATATACGGAAAATGAAACCAAAATGAAATGCCTGCGCAGTCCTGAACGCAGCTGCGCGCATGCGCAGGAACCAGCTAAAACTACACATGCCGGCGTGCGCAGCAACTCCAGCAAAAACTGCGCTGCGCATGCGCGGGAACTCAGCTAAAACTACTCAGCTGCGTGTGTGCAGCAGCTCAGCTAAAACCAGTTCACAAAACTGCATTTTACCATTTATATCGGCTAAAACTGCACCTGCGCAAAATGAAAGAAAACTGCATTTTACCTTTATACGCATTTACCATTTAAACGCACCAAAATGAATGGCCCTGCGCGGTCCTGAGCGCCAGCTGCGCATGCGCACACACCTCATGCTAAAACTCAGCGGCTGCGCGCGGGCGCGTTCGCCGTTCCTTTCAAAACTGCATTTTACCATTTATATACGGAAAACGACACCAAAAAATGAAATGCCTGCGCAGTCCTGAACGCGCCTGCGCGGTAAATTGCAACGTGTAAACTGCGCGCCTGCGCTTTGGCGCACTCAACTAAACTACACAATGCGCATGCGCGGCACATCGTCTAAAACCACCAGCGCGCGCTGTGCAGCTCGTAAAACACACCTGCGCGTATGTGTTTGCCGTTCAAACAACATTTTACCATTTCTATAACGGAAAACGACACCAAAAATGAAATGCCTGCGCAGTCCTCAACGCAGCTGCGCATACGCAGCAACTGTGCTAAAAGTGCGCAGCTGCGCATGCGCAGGAACTCAGCTAAAACTACTCACCTGCTTATGTGCAGCAGCTCGGCTAAAACTGCACCTGCGCATGCGTATGTGTTTGCCGTTCAAAACTGCATTTTACCCTTTATATGCGCAAAACGACACCAAAAATGAAATGCCTGCGCAGTCGTGAACTCAACTGCCCCTGCGCAGCAACTGTGGTAAAACTACTAAGCTGCGCATGCGCAGCAACTCAGCTAAAACTATGAGCTTCGCATACATATTTGGTCGCCTTTCAAAACTGCATTTTACCATTTATATACGGAAAACGACACCAAAAATGAAAGGCCTGGACAGTCCGGAACGCAGCTGCGCATGCGCAGCAACTGTGCTAAAATCAGCAAACGCAGCAGTTGCGCATGGCTGCACCTCAGCTAAAACTATGAGCTGCGCGCAGCGGTTGTTAAAACTATGCCTTTCAAAACTGTATTTTACCATTTATATACGGAAAACGACACCAAAAATGAAAGGCCTGCGCAGTCCTGAGCGCAGCTGCGCGCGCGCAGCTTCGGCTAAAAAACGGCGCGGCTGCACATGCGCAGTACCTCGGCTAAATTGCACCTGCACATGCGTTGTTTGCCGTTCAAAACTGCAAAACGACACCATTTAAATGCGCTGCGCAGTCGTCACAACGGCTGCGTGTCGCGCAACAACCGGTAAAACACTCAGCTGCGTACGCGCAGGAACTCCGCTAAATTACCACCAGCTGCTCATCAGCGTTCGACGTTCAAAACTGCATTTTACCTTTTATATATGCTGTGATCCCAAAACGAAAGCATTTTGCACAGTCCTAAAGCAAAACGACACCAAAATGAAATGCCTCGGCAAAACTACACAACTGCGCCCGCGCAGCAACTCGGGGAAAATTACACAGCTGCGCATGCACAGCAACAGCTAAAACTATGCAGCTGCGCATGCGTGTTGTTCGCCTTTCAAAACTGCATTTTACCATTTATATACTGAAAACGACACCAAAATTGAAATTCCTGCGCAGTCGTGAACGCAGCTGCGCATGCGCAGCAGCTCGTCTAAAACTACACAGCTGTGTATGCGTTCGCCGTTCAAACAGCATTTTACCATTTCTATACGGAAAACGACACCAAAAATGAAATGCCTGCGCAGTCCTCAACGCAGCTGCGCATGCGCAGCAACTGTGCTAAAAGTGCGCAGCTGCGCATGCGCAGGAACTCAGCTAAAACTACTCACCTGCTTATGTGCAGCAGCTCGGCTAAAACTGCACCTGCGCATGCGTATGTGTTTGCCGTTCAAAACTGCATTTTACCCTTTATATGTGCAAAACGACACCAAAAATGAAATGCCTGCGCAGTCGTGAACGCAACTGCGCCTGCGCAGCAACTGTGGTAAAACTACTAAGCTGCGCATGCGCAGCAACTCGGCTAAAACTATGAGCTTCGCAAACGTATTTGGTCACCTTTCAAAACTGCATTTTACCATTTATATACGGAAAACAACACCAAAAATGAAAGGCCTGGACAGTCCGGAACGCAGCTGCGCATGCGCAGCAACCTGCTAAAAAGTGCGCAGCTGCGCATGGCAGCACCTCAGCTAAAACTATGAGCTGCGCATACGATTTGTTCACCTTTCAAAACTGTATTTTACCATTTATATACGGAAAACGACACCAAAAATGAAATGCCTGCGCGGTCCTGAACGCAGCTGCGCGCATGCGCAGGAACTCAGCTAAAACTACTCAGCTGCGCATGTGCAGCAACTCAGCTAAAACTATGCAGCTGCGCATGCGCAGCACCTCAGCTAAAACTACGCAGCTGCGCGACGAAAAAACCGCCTTTCAAAACTGCATTTTACCATTTATATGCGCTGCGCGGTCGAACGCAACTGCGCCTGCGCAGCAACTGTGGTTCACTCAGAACGCATGCGCAGCAACTCGGTAAAACTACAGCTGCGCAGCGCAGCACCTCGGCGAAAACTACTCAGCTGCTACGCAGTCACCGGCTAAAAACTACGCATTTATACGAGCATGCGCAGCAACTCGGGTAAAACCTGCGCAGCCTGAGCATACGTGTTGTTCGCCGCTTCAAAACTGCATTTACCATTTATATAATGAAAACGACACAAAATTGAAATTCCTGCGCAGTCGGAACGCTCAGCTGCGCATGCGCAGCAGCTCGTCTAAAACCACGCAGCTGTGTATGCGCATGCGTTCACCGCTCAAACAGCATTTTACCATTTCTATATGGAAAACGACACCAAAATGAAATTCCTGCGCAGTCCTCAACGCAGCAGCACATCAACTGTGCTAAAACGCAGCTCGCATGCGCAGGAACTCAGCTGAAACTACTCACCTGTTTAGCGGCAGCTCGGCTAAAACTACACAGCCGCTAATGCGCGTAACTCGCTCAAAACCACGCTGCCGCGCGTATGAGGAACTCGGCTAAAACTATGCAGCTGCGCATGTGTTTGTTCACCTTCAAAACTGCATTTTATCATTTATATACGGAAAACGACACCAAAATTGAAATTCCTGCGCAGTCGTGAACGCAGCTGCGCATGCTGTGCAACAGCGCCTGCGCAGCAACTGTGGTAAAACTACTCAGCTGCGCATGCGCAGCAACTCGGCTAAAACTATGAGGAAGACATACGTATTTGGTCGCCTTTCAAAACTGCATTTTACCATTTATATACGGAAAACGACACCAAAAATGAAAGGCCTGACAGTCCTGAATGCAGCTGCGCATGCGCAGCAACAACTGCGCTACGAAGGCGCATGGGCAGCACCTCAGCTAAAACTATGAGCTGCGCATACGATTTGTACGCCTTTCAAAACTGCATTTTACCATTTATATACGGAAAACGACACCAAAAATGAAATGCCTGCGCAGTCCTGAAACGCAGCTGCGCGCATGCACAGAACTCAGCTAAAACCACCAGCCGTGATGTGCAGCAACCTCGGTTAAAACAATGCAGCTGGCGCACGCGCAGCACCTCAGCTAAAACTATGCAGCCGGGCATAATGTATTTGTTCGCCGTTCAAAACTGCATTTTACCATTTATTTAAGGAAAACGATACCAAAAATGAAAGGCCTGCACAGTCCTGAACGCAACGCGCATGCGCAGCAGATCGGGCAAAACCACGCAGTTGTGCGCGCATGCGCAGCAACCGGCTAAAACTACAACTGCAAACGCACAGTAAATCGGCGCAATTCCACCTGCACATGCATAACTGTTTGCTGTTCAAAACTGCATTTTTTACCATTTATATGCGCCAAGTCGTGGAACGCAACTGCGCCTGCGCAGCAACTGTGGTAAAACTACCAGCTGCGGCGCAGCAACTCGGCCCTTTAACTACAAACGAATAAATGCACCTCAGGCGAAACGAACTGCGCGCAGTAACTCGGCTAAACCACCAGCCCGGGAGCATGCGCAGCAACTTCGGTTAAAACTATGCAGCTGACACGATTTGGTCGCCTTTCAAAACTGCATTTTTACCATTTATATACGGAAAACGACACCAAATTGAAATTCCCTGCGAAGTCGCGGAACGCAGCCTGCGCGTGCGCAGCAGCTCGCCTAAAACCACACAGCTGTGTGCGTATGCGTTCGCCCGTTCAAACAGCATTTTACCATTTCTATATGGAAAACGACACCAAAAATGAAATGCCTGCGCAGTCCTCAACGCAGCTGCGCATGCGCAGCAACTGTGCTAAAAGTACGCAGCTGCGCATGCGCAGGAACTCAGCTAAAACTACTCACCTGCTTATGTGCAGCAGCTCGGCTAAAACTGCACCCGCGCAACTACAAACCGCTGCCCTTTATACGCGACACCAAAAATGAAATGCCCGCGCAGTCGTAAAACTGCGCCCGCGCAGCAACCACGGTAAAACACCAGCGCGCATGCGCAGGAACACGGCTAAACTATGCAGCTGCGCATACGTATTTGTTCACCTTTCAAAACTGCATTTTATCATTTATATACGGAAAACGACACCAAAATTGAAATTCCTGCGCAGTCGTGAACGCAGCTGCGCATGCTGTGCAACAGCGCCTGCGCAGCAACTGTGGTAAAACTACTCAGCTGCGCATGCGCAGCAACACGGCTAAAACTATGAGCTACGATTTATATTTGGTCGCCTTTCAAAACTGCATTTTACCATTTATATACGGGAAACGACAACAAAAATGAAAGGCCTGGAAAGTCCTGTACGCAGCTGCGCATGGGCAGCACCTCAGCTAAAACTATGAGCTGCGCACGATTTGTTCGCCTTTCAAAATTGCATTTTACCATTTATATACGGAAAACGACACCAAAAATGAAATGCCTGCGCAGTCCTGAACGCAGCTGCGCATGCGCAGCAACTGTGCTAAAACTACACAGCTACGCGTGCGCAGCAACTCAGCCAAAAGTACGCAGCTGCGCATCCGTATGCATTCGCCGTTCAAAACTGCATTTTGCCATTTATATACTGAAAACAATACCAAAAATGAAAGGCCTGCACAGTCCTGAACGCAGCTGCGCATGCGCAGCAACTGTGGCTAAAACTACGAGCTGCGCTGCGGTCGCCTTCAAAAACTGCATTTTACCATTAATATACGGAAAACGACACCAAAAATGAAAGGCCTGCGCAGTCCTGCACGCAACTGCGCATGAGCAGCAAGCTAAACACGCAGCTGCACATGCGTATGTGTTTGCCGTTCAAAACAGCATTTAACATTTATATAATGGAAAAATGACACCAAAAATGAAAGGCCTGGACAGTCCTGAACGCAGCTGCGCTTGCGCAGCAACTGTGGTAAAAACCGCCAGCCGCGCGTGCGCAGGAACTCAGCTAAAACCACCAGCTGCGCACGCGCAGCACCTCAGCTAAACCTATGCAGCTGCGCTTAATGACATTTGTTAAGCGCTTCAAAACTGCATTTTACCATTTATATACAAAAAACGATACCAAAAATGAAAGGCCTGCACAGTCCTTGAACGCAGCTGCGCATGCGCGTAGCAGATCGGCTAACCACGGCAGCTGCGCATGCGCAGCAACCGGTTAAAACTATATGCTGCGCATGCGCAGTCGCTTTCAAAACCGTAAAACTATTAATGCACGAAACGACCTTGGCAAAATTGAAAGGCACAGGCGCAGTTTGCACGTTCAAAACTGCATTTTACCATTTATATGCGCAGCAACTGTGTCGTGAACCAGCTGCGCGCGCAGGAACAGTGAAAACTACTCAGCTGCGCGTATGTGCAGCAACTCTGCTAAAGTACGCAGCTGGCATGCGCAGCACTCAGCTAAAACTATGCATTTTTACCATTTATATTTGTTAAACGAAAAAATGAAATGCCTGCATTTTGACCATTTACGCGCGTGCGCGCGACACCAAAATGAAAGGTCGATGTAGTCCCAACCAAAAAATAAGATGCGCAGCGCAGGAACTCAACTAAAACTACTCAGCTGCGTATATTGCGGCAGCTCGGCTAAAACCACGCGGTTACACATTTCAGTACCTCGGCTAAAACTGCCTGCGCATGCGTATGTTTTGCAGTTCAAAACTGCATTTTACCATTTATAAGCGCCCGGTAGTGAACGCAGCTGCGCATGCGCGGCAACTAAAAAAACTGCTCAGCTGCCCGTGCAGCATCTCCGCTAAAGTAAAAGCCGCGCGATGTCGTGTCATTCGACATTCAAAACTGCATTTTACCTTTTATATATGCACAACGATCCCAAAACGAAAGGCCTGCACAGTAATGAAAGCAGCTGCGAACGCGGCTAAAACTACACGACTGCGCCAAGCGCGCAGCAACTGCGGTAACTACCAGCTGCTAATGCGCAGTAACTCTCCTAAAACTATGCAGCTGCGCATACGTATTTGGTCGCCTTTCAAAACTGCATTTTAGCATTTATATACGGAAAACGACACCAAAATTGAAATTCCTGCGCAGTCGTGAACGCAGCTGCGCATGCGCAGCAGCTCGTCTAAAACTACACAGCTGTGTATGCGTATGCGTTCGCCGTTCAAACAGCATTTTACCATTTTTATACGGAAAACGACACCAAAAATGAAATGCCTGCGCAGTCCTCAACGCAGCTGCGCATGCGCAACAACTGTGCTAAAAGTGCGCAGCTGCGCATGCGCAGGAACTCAGCTAAAACTACTCACCTGCTTATGTGCAGCAGCTCGGCTAAAACTGCACCTGCGCATGCGTATGTGTTTGCCGCTCAAAACCGCATTTTACCTTTATATGCGCAAAACGACACCAAAAATGAAATGCCCTGCGCAGTCGCGAACGCAACCGCGCCTCGCGCAGCAACTCGGTAAAACCACCAGCTGCGCATGCGCAGCAACTCGGCTAAAACCATGAGCTGCGCGATACGTATTTGGTCGCCTTTCAAACTGCATTTTACCATTTATATAATGGAAAACGACACCAAAAATGAAAGGCCTGGACAGTCCTGAACGCAGCTGCGCATGCGCAGCAACTGTGCTAAAAGTACGCAGCTGCGCATGGGCAGCACCTCAGCTAAAACTATGAGCTGTGCATACGATTTGTTCGCCTTTCAAAACTGCATTTTACCATTTATATACGGAAAACGACACCAAAAATGAAATGCCTGCGCAGTCCTGAACGCAGCTGCGCATGCGCAGGAACTCAGCTAAAACTACTCAGCTTGCGTATGTGCAGCAACTCGGCTAAAACTATGAAGCTGCGCATGCGCAGCACCTCAGCTAAAACTATGCAGCTGCGCATACGTATTTGTTCACCGTTCAAAACTGCATTTTACCTTTTATATACGGAAAACGATACCAAAAATGAAAGAACTGCACAGTCCTGAACGCAGCTGCGCATGCGCAGGAACTCAGCTAAAACTACTCATTTGCGCATGCACAGCACCTCAGCTAAAACTACGCAGCGGCGCATAGGATTTGTTCGCCTTTCAAAACTGCATTTTACCATTTATATACGGAAAACGACACCAAAAATGAAATGCCTGCGCAGTCCTGAACGCAGCTGCGCATGCGCAGCAACTGTGCTAAAACTACACAGCTGCGCGTGCGCAGCAACTCAGCCAAAAGTACGCAGCTGTGCATGCGCAGCACCTCAGCTAAAACTACTCAGATGCGTATGTGCAGCAGCTCGGCTAAAACTACACCTGCGCATGCGTATGTGTTTGCCGTTCAAAACTGCATTTTACCATTTATATACGGAAAGCGACACCAAAAACAAAAGGCCTGGACAGTCCTGAACGCAGCTGCGCATGCGCAGCAACTGTGGTAAAACTACTCAGCTGCACATACGCAGGAACTCGGCTAAAACTATGCAGCAGCGCATGCGCAGCACCTCAGCTAAAACTATGTAGCTGCGCATATGTATTTGATCTCCGTTCAAAACTGCATTTTACCATTTATATACGGAAAACGATACCAAAAATGAAAGGCCTGCACAGTCCTGAAACGCCAGCTGCGCATGCGCGTAGCTGATCGGGCGAACCACCAGCGCGCACGCGCAGCAACTCGGCGAAAACCATATGCCGCGACACGTTTGGTCGTCGCTCAAAACTGCATTTCACCATTAATATAACGGAAAAACGACACCAAAAATGAAAGGCCTGGCGCAGTCCTGCACGCAACTGCGCATGCGCAGCAACCGTGCTAGGCACGAAGCCGCGCACGCGCAGGAACTCAGCTAAACTACCAGCCGCGTATGTGCAGCAACCGGGTTAAAACTATGCAGCTGGGCATGCGCAGCACCTCAGCTAAAACTATGCAGCTGGGCATACGATTTGTTCCGACGCTCAAAACTGCATTTTACCATTTATTTACGCAAAACGACACAAAAATGAAAGGCCGATGCAGTCCTAACGCAACAGCATGCGCAGCAGCTCGTTAAAAACCACGCAGCTGTGTATGCGTATGTCATTGCATAAACAGCATTTTACCATTTCTATACGGAAAACAACACCAAAAATGAAATGCCTGCGCGGTCCTCAACGCAGCTGCGCATGCGCAGCAACTGTGCTAGTACGCAGCTGCAATACGCGCAGGAACTCAGCTAAAATTACCACCTGCTTGTATGCAGCAGCTCGGCTAAAACTGCACCTGCGCATGCGTGTATGTGTTTGCATTTCAAAACTGCATTTTACCCTTTATATGTGCAAACGACACCAAAATGAAATGCCTGCGCAGTCGTGAACGCAACCGCGCCCGCGCAGCAACCGTGGTAAAAACCACCAGCTGCGCATGCGCAGCAACTCGGCTATAACTATGAGCTGCGCATACGTATTTGGTCGCCTTTCAAAACTGCATTTTACCATTTATATACGGAAAACGACACCAAAATTGAAATTCCTGCGCAGTCGTGAACGCAGCTGCGCATGCGCAGCAGCTCGTCTAAAACCACACAGCTGTGTATGCGTGTCGTCGCCGTTCAAACAGCATTTTACCATTTCTATAATGAAAAATGACACCAAAATGAAATGCCTGCGCAGTCTCAACGCAGCCGCGCACGCGCAACAACTGTGCTAAAAGTGCGCAGCTGCGCATGCGCAGGAACTCAGCTAAAACTACTCACCTGCTTATGTGCAGCAGCTCGGCTAAAACTGCACCTGCGCATGCGTATGTGTTTGCCGTTCAAAACCGCATTTTACCCTTTATATGCGCAAAACGACACAAAAATGAAATGCCCGCGCAGTCGAACGCAACCGCGCCCGCGCAGCAACTGTGGTAACCACCAGCTGCATTATGCGCAGCAACTCGGCTAAAACTATGAGCTGCGCATACGTATTTGGTCGCCTTTCAAAACTGCATTTTACCATTTATATACGGAAAACGACACCAAAAATGAAAGGCCTGGACAGTCCTGAACGCAGCTGCGCATGCGCAGGAACTCAGCTAAAACCACTCCAGCTGCGCGCACAGCACCTCAGCTAAAACTATGAGCTGCGCATACGTTTTGTTCGCCTTTCAAAACTGCATTTTACCATTTATATACGGAAAACGACACCAAAAATGAAATGCCTGCGCAGTCCTGAACGCAGCTGCGCATGCGCAGGAACTCAGCTAAAACTACTCAGCTTAGCATGTGCAGCAACTCGGCTAAAACATGAAGCTGCGCATGCGCAGCACCTCAGCTAAAACTATGCAGCTGCGCATGTGGAGCGAGCCCACCGTTCAAAACTGCATTTTACCTTTTATATACGGAAAACGATACCAAAATGAAAGAACTGCACAGTCCTGAAACGCAGCTGCGCGCATGCGCAGGAACTCAGCTAAACTACTCAGCTGCGCATGCACAGCACCTCAGCTAAAATACGCCCGGCGCGCATAGATTTGTTCGCCTTTCAAAACTGCATTTTACCATTTATATCTGGAAAACGACACAAAATGAAATGCCTGCGCGCGGTCCTGAACGCAGCTGCGCATGCGCAGCAACTGTGCTAAACCAACAGCTGCGCGTGCGCAGCAACTCAGCCAACCACGCAGCTGCGCATGCGCAGCACATTTCAAAACCGCAAACCATTTATTTAAGCCAAACGATACCAAAAATGAAAGCATGCAGTCCCAAACGGCTAAAATGCCATTGCTCGCCTAAAACCACGCATGTGTTTGCCGTTCGCCGCTCAAACAGCATTTTTACCATTTCTATACGGAAAACGACAACAAAAATGAAATGCCTGGATGAAACCTCAACGCAGCTGCGCATGCGCAGCAACCGTGGTAAAGACCAGCGCGCGCACACGCAGGAACTCAGCTAAAACTACTCACCTGCTTATGTGCAGCACCTCGGCTAAAACTACCTGCGCATGCGTATTTGATTGCCGCTCAAAACTGCATTTTATCCTTTATATAATGGAAAACGACACCAAAATGAAATGCCTGCGCAGTCCTGAAACGCAACCGCGCCTGCGCAGCAACGGCCTAAACTACCAGCTGCGCATGTGCAGCAACTCGGGTTAAAACCATGAGCTGCGATACGCATTTGGTCGCCTTTTCAAAACTGCATTTTACCATTAATATACGAAAACGACACCAAAAATGAAAGGCCTCATGACAGTCCTGCACGCAGCTGCGCATGCGCAGCAACTGTGCTAAAACGCAGGCTGCGCATGCGCAGGAACTCAGCTAAACTACCAGCCGCGACACGACGCAGCAACTCGCTAAAACTATGCAGCTGGGCATTATAGCAAACGACACCAAAAACTAATGCAGCGCGCATACGTTGTTCGGGACTTCAAAAACTGCATTTTACCAGCAAAACTGCAAACGACACCAAAAATGAAAACTCGATGCAAAAGAACTGGCGCACGCGCAGCAGCTCGCTAAAACCACGCGGCCGCGCATGCGTATGCGTTCGCCGTTCAAACAGCATTTTACCTTTATATACGGAAAACGACACCAAAAATGAAAAGAACTGCACGGTCCTGAACGCGGCTGCGCGTGCGCAGGAACTCAAGTAAAACTTCCAGCTGGGCGCATGCACAGCACCTCAGCGCTAAAACTACGCAGCTGCGCATTAGATTTGTCTTCAAAACTGCATTTTACCATTTATATCGGAAAACGACACCAAAATGAAATGCCTGCGCGGTCCTGAGCGCAGCTGGGCGAGCGCGCAGCAACTGTGCTAAAACTACGGCTGCGCGTGCCAGCAAACTCGCCAACGCTTGTGCGCGTGCGCAGCACCTCCCAGCTAAAACTACTCAGCTGCGTGTGTTAAGCAGCTCGACTAAAACACCTGCGCGATGCGTATGTGTTTGCCGCTCAAAACTGCATTTTTACCATTTATATCTGAAACGACACCAAAAATGAAAGGCCTGGACAGTCCTGAACGCAGCGCGCATGCACAGCAACTGTGGTAAAACTACTCAGGTGCGCATGCGCAGGAACTCGGCTAAAACACCTGCAGCGCATGCGCAGCAGCCGCTAAAACTGTACCTGGCGCATGCGTATGTGATCTCCGCTCAAAACGCATTTTACCATTTATATACGGAAAACGACACCAAAATGAAAATGCCTGCGCAGTCCTGAACGCAACTGCATGCGCAGCAATCGGTAAACTCACCAGCGCGCATGCGCAGCAACTCGGCTAAAAACTGTGCTGCGCATGCGTATTTGGTCGCCTTTCAAACCGCATTTTACCATTTATATAACGGAAACGACACCAAAATGAAAGGCCTGCGCAGTCCTGAACGCAACTGCGCGATGCGCAGCAACTGTGCTAAAAAATACGCACCGCGCATGGGCAGGAACTCAGCTAAACTACTCAGCTGTGCATGCAGTTTTGTCGGCTAAAACTATGCAGCTGGCATTTATAGCAAAACAGCTAAAACTATGAAATGCCTGGGCATACGTATTGAAACGAACTGCATTTTACCATTTACTTAAGCAAAACGATACCAAAAATGAAAGGCCGATGCAGTCCTAAAACAACTGCGCGCATGCGCAGCACCTCAGCCCTAAACTACGCGGCTGCAGCTGTTTGTTCACCGCTCAAACAGCATTTACCATTTCTATACGGAAAACAACACCAAAAAATGAAATGCCTGCGCGGTCCTCAACGCAGCTGCGCATGCGCAGCAACTCAGCTAAAAATGCGCAGCTGCACACGCGCAGGAACTCAGCTAAAACCACCTGCTTATATTGCATCGGCTAAAACTGCACCTGCGCATGTTCAGTTTGCATTTCAAAACTGCATTTTACCCTTTATATCGTAAACGACGAAAATGAAATGCCAAAATGAAATGCCCGCGCAGTCTAACCGGTAACGCAGCGCATGCGCAGCAACTCGGCTATAACTATGAGCTGCGCATGCGTATTTGGTCGCCTTTCAAACCGCATTTTACCATTTATACGGAAAACGACGCAAAAATTGAAATTCCTGCTAAAAGCGCCCAGCTGCGCGCAGCAGCTCGTCTAAAAACTACACCTGCGCATGCGTATGTGTTTTGCCGTTCAAAACAGCATTTTACCATTTCTATACGGAAGAAATGACACCAAAAACAAATGCCCTGCGCGGTCCTCAACGCTGGCGCATGCGCAGCAAGTGTGGTAAAATACCAGCTGCGCATACGCGGGAACTCAGCAAAACCACTCGGCTGCTTGTGCAGCAGGAAGCAGCTAAAACTGCACCTGCGCGCAGGTATGTATTTGATCTCCGTTCAAAACTGCATTTTACCCCTTTATATCGCAAACGACACCAAAAATGAAATGCCTGCACAGTCCTGGAGCGCACCTGCGCATGCGTAGCAACTGTGGTAAAACTTCTCAGCTGCGCATGCGCAGCAACTCGGCTAAAACTATGAGCTGCGCATGCGTGTTTGGTCGCCTTTCAAAACTGCATTTTACCATTAATATACGGAAAACACCAAAAAATGAAAGGCCCTGACGGTCCTGAAACGAACTGCGCATGCGCCAACAACAGCTGCTAAAATACCAGCTGCATGCACAGGAACTCAGCTAAACCACTCAGCTGCGTATGTGCAGCAACGGATCGCCTATGTAAGCCGGGCATCGCCTTTATCTCAGAAAAACTAAACCAGCTGGGCATGCCTGCACAGTCCTGGACTTCAAAACTGCATTTACCATTTATTCAGCTAAAACGACCACCTTCAAAAATGAAAGGCAACTGCGGTCCCAACGCAACTGCGCATGCGCGGCAGCTCGCCTAAAATACGCGGCTGTTGCATACGTATTGTTCGCCGTTCAAACAGCATTTTACCATTTATATACGGAAAACGACACCAAAATGAAAATGCCTCGCGGTCCTCAACGCAGCTGCGCATGCGCAGCAACTCAGCGCAAACTACGCAGCTGCGCCGCGCAGGAACTCAGCTAAAACTACCCGTCGGCAGCAGCTCGGGCGCAAAACTGCACCTGCGCGTGCGTGTGTTGCATTTCAAAACTGCATTTTACCATTTATATGTGCAAAACGACACCAAAAAATGAAATGCCTGCGCAGTCCTGAACGCAGCTGCCTGCGCAGCAACTGTGGTAAAAAAAAACCACCAATAGCATGCGCAGCAACTCGGGTTATAACTACGAGCCGCGCATACGATTTGGTCGCCTTTCAAAACTGCATTTTACCATTTATTTAAGCAAAACGACACCAAAATGAAAGGCCGATGCAGTCCGAACGCAACTGCGTACGCGCAGCAGTCGTCTAAAACCACACAGCTGTGGTATGCGTATGCGTTCGCCGTTCAAACAGCATTTTACCATTTCTATAATGGAAAATGACAACAAAATGAAATGCCTGTGCAGTCCTCAACGCAGCTGCGCGCGCGCGCAATCTGTGCTAAAGTACGCAGCTGCGCATGCGCAGGAACTCAGCCAAAACTACTCACCCGGCTTATGCAGCAGCTCGCTAAAACTGCACCTGCGCATGCGTATGTGTTTGCCGTTCAAAACCGCATTTTATCCTTTATATGCGCAAAACGACACCAAAATGAAATGCCTGCGCGGTCGTGGAACGCAACTGCGCCCGCGCAGCAACTGTGGTAAACTACCAGCTGCGCATGTGCAGCAACCGGCTGGAAACTATGAGCCGCGCATACGTGTTTGGTCGCCTTTCAAAACTGCATTTTACCATTTATATCGGAAAACGACACCAAAAAATGAAAGGCCTGGACAGTCCTGAACGCAGCGCGCATGCGCAGCAACTGTGCCAGCACGCAGCTGCGCATGGGCAGCACATCAGCTAAAACTATGAGCTGTGATACGGTTTTGTTCGCCTTTCAAAACTGCATTTACCATTTATATATGGAAAACGACACCAAAAATGAAATGCCTGCGGTCCTGAACGCAGCTGCGCACGCGCATGAACTCAGCTAAAACTGCTCAGCTTGCGAATGTGCAGCAACTCGGGTTAAAACTGATGAAGCTGCGCATGCGCAGCACCTCAGCTAAAACTATGCAGCTGCGCATACGTATTTGTTCGCCGTTCAAAACTGCATTTTACCTTTATATAATGGAAAACGACACCAAAAATGAAAGAACCGCACAGTCCTGAACGCAGCTGCGCATGCGCAGGAACTCAGCTAAACCACCAGCTGCGCATGCACAGCACCCTCAGCTAAAACTACGCAGCGGCACAGGGATTTGTTCGCCTTTCAAAACTGCATTTACCATTTATATACGGAAAACGACACCAAAATGAAATGCCCGCGTAGTCCTGAACGCAGCTGCGCATGCGCAGCAACCGTGTTAAACCACAGCCGCGCCGCGGCGCAGCAACTCAGCCAGCACGCAGCTGGCGCACGCGCAGCACCTCAGCTAAAACTACCAGCTGCGCATGCAGCAGCTCGGCTAAAACCACCCGCGCATGCGTATGTGTTTGCCGCTCAAAACCGTATTTACCATTTATATACGAAAACGACACCAAAAAATGAAAGGCCTGGACAGTCCTGAACGCAGCCGCGCACACAGCAACTGTGGTAAACTACCAGGTGCGCATACGCAGGAACTCGGCTAAAACTATGCAGCGCATGCGCAGCACCTCAGCTAAAACTATGTAGGCGCACACGTATTTGATTCCGTTCAAAACTGCATTTTACCATTTATATACGGAAAACGATACCAAAAATGAAAGGCCTGCACAGTCCTGAACGCAGCTGCATGCGAGCTGATCGGGTTGTGTTCACCAGCGCGCATGCGCAGCAACTCGGCTAAAACTATATGCTGCGATACGTATTTGGTCGCCAAACCGTATTTTACCATTAATACGGAAAACGACACCAAAAATGAAAGGCCCGCGCAGTCCCGCACGCAACTGCGCATGCGCAGCAACCGTGCTAGTACCAGCCGCGCACGCGCAGGAACTCAGCAAAACCACCAGCCGCGATGTGCAGCAACCGCTAAAACTATGC
>JAHFZB010000088.1:122517-163861 GCA_036884735.1 Huso huso
CCACACACAGTGTGCGCGCAGATTGGTAAAACTATGAGCTGTGCATACGTTTTATTCGCCTTTCAAAACTGCATTTTACCATTTATATCAGAAAAACGACACCAAAAAATGAAATGCCTGGAAAGTCCTGAACGCGGCTGCGCGCGCAGCAGGAACTCAGCTAAAACTACTCAGCTTGCGATGTGCAGCAACTCGGCTTTCACTATGAAGCTGCGCGCATGCGCAGCACCAGCTAAAACTATGCAGCCTGAACGTGTTTGTTCACCGTTCAAAACTGCATTTACCTTTATATATCGGAAAACGATACAAAAATGAAAAGAACTGCACAGTCCTGAACTGCGCAGGCGAACTCAGCTAAAATTACTCAGCTGCGCATGCACAGCACCTCAGCTAAAACTACGCAGCGGCGCATAGATTTGTTAAGCCTTTCAAAACTGCATTTTACCATTTATATACGGAAAACGACACCAAAATGAAATGCCTGCGCAGTCCTGAAACGCCTGCGCATGCGCAGCAACTGTGCTAAAACTACACAGCTGCGCGTGCGCAGCAACTCAGCCAAAACTGCAGCTGCGCATGCGCAGCACATCAGCTAAAACTACTCAGCTCCTGTATGTGCAGCAGCTCGGCTAAACTACCTGCGCGTGCGTGCGTGTGTTTGCCGTTCAAAACTGCATTTTACCATTTATATACGGAAAGCGACACCAAAACAAAAGCCTGGACGGTCCTGAACGCAGCTGCGCGTCGCGCAGCAACCGTGTAAAACTATCAGCTGCGCATCGCGAGAACTCGGCTAAAACTATACGGCAGCGCATCGCAGCACCTCAGCTAAAACTATGTAGCTGCGCGTATGTGTTGATCTCCGTTCAAAACTGCATTTTACCATTTATATCTGGAAAACGATGCCAAAATGAAAGGCCTGCACAGTCCTGAACGCAGCTGCGCATGCGTAGCTGATCGGCTAAAACTACTCAGCTGCGCATGCGCAGCAACTCGGCTAAAACTATATGCTGCGCATACGTATTTGGTCGCCTTTCAAAACTGCATTTTACCATTAATATCACGGAAACGACACCAAAATGAAAGGCCTGGCGCGGTCCTGCACGCGCCCAACTGCGCGTGCGCAGCAACTGTGCGCTAAAGTACGCAGCTGCGCATGCGCAGGAACTCAGCTAAAACTACTCAGCTGCGTATGTGCAGCAACTCGGCTAAAACTATGCAGCTGGGCATGCGCAGCACCTCAGCTAAAACTATGCAGCTGGCATACGTGTTGTTCCTGACTTCAAACTGCATTTTACCATTTATTTAAACAAAAGCGATACCAAAATGAAAGGCCGATGCAGTCCAACAAAATACCTGCGCATGCGCGGCAGCTCGCCTAAAACTACGCGGCTGTTGGCATGTGTCGTTCGCCCGTTAAAACAGCATTTTACCATTCTATCA
This sequence comes from Huso huso, assembly GCA_036884735.1. Taxonomy (NCBI): domain Eukaryota; kingdom Metazoa; phylum Chordata; class Actinopteri; order Acipenseriformes; family Acipenseridae; genus Huso; species Huso huso. The sequence continues at coordinate 123,961 of JAHFZB010000088.1, forward strand.
CGGAAACGACACCAAAAATGAAATGCCCAAGATGTCCTCAACGCAGCTGCGCGCGCGCGGCAACTGTGCTAAAAAGACGCAGCTGCACACGCGCAGGAACTCAGCTAAAATTACTCACCTGCTTATGTGCAGCAGCTCAGCTAAACTGCACCTGCGCATGCGTGTGTTTTGCATTTCAAAACTGCATTTTACCCTTTATATGTGCAAAACGACACCAAAATGAAATGCCTGCGCAGTCGTGGAACGCAACTGCGCCTGCGCAGCAACTGTGGTAAAACTACTCAGCTGCGCATCAACGCAGCAACTTCAATATAACTATAGAAAACTGCGCGCAATGTTGGTCGCCTTTCAAAACTGCATTTACCATTTATATCGGAAAACGACACCAAAATTGAAATTCCTGCGCGGTCGTGAGCGCGGCTGCGCATGCGCGGCAACTGGTCTAAACTACACAGCTGTGTGTATCGTGTCACGTTCGCCGTTCAAACAGCATTTTACCATTTTTCTATACGGAAAATGACACCAAAATGAAATGCCTGCGCAGTCCTCAACGCAGCTCGCGCATGCGCAACAACTGTGCTAAAGTGCGCAGCTGCGTCGCGCGCAGGAACTCAGCTAAAACTACTCACCTGCTTATGTGCGGCAGCTCGGCTAAAACTGCACCTGCGCATGCGTATGTTTGCCGTTCAAAACCGCGTTTTACCCTTTATGTCGCGTAAAGCGACAAAAATGAAATGCCTGCCGGTCGTGAACGCAACTGCGCCTGCGCAGCAACTGTGGTAAAACTTCTCAGCTCGCGTGCGCAACAACTCGGCCTAAAACTATGAGCTGCGCATACGTATTTGGTGCGCCCTTTCAAAACTGCATTTTTACCATTTATATCTGGAAAACGACACAAAATGAAAGGCCTGGACAGTCCTGAACGCGGCTGCGCGTCGCGCGGCAACTGTGCTAAAAAGCGCAGCTGCGCGTGGGCAGCACCTCAGCTAAAACGCCAGGCTGTGCATACGTTTGTTCGCCTTTCAAAACTGCATTTTACCATTTATATGGAAAACGACACCAAAATGAAATGCCTGCGCGGTCCTGAGCGCGGCTGCGCGTGCGCAGGAACTCAGCTAAAACTACTCAGCTTGCGTATGTGCAGCAACTCGGCTAAAACTATGAAGCTGCGCATGCGCGCAACACCTCAGCTAAAACTATGCAGCTGCGCATGCGTGTTGTTCACCGTTCAAAACTGCATTTTACCTTTTATATCTGAAAACGATACAAAAATGAAAGAACTGCACAGTCCTGAACACGAGCTGCGCGCGTGCGCAGGAACTCAGCTAAAATTACTCAGCTGCGCATGCACAGCACCTCAGCTAAAACTACATGGCGCGCATAGGATTTGTTCGCCTTTCAAAACTGCATTTTACCATTTATATACGGGCTTGACACCAAAAATGAAATGCCTGGCGCGGTCCTGAAACGCAGCTGCGCGTCGCAGCAACTGCTAAAACTACACAGCTGCGCGTGCGCAGCAACTCAGCCAAAAGTACGCAGCTGCGCATGCGCAGCACATCAGCTAAAACTACTCAGCTGCGTATGTGCAGCAGCTCGGCTAAAACTACACCTGCGCATGCGTATGTGTTTGCCGTTCAAAACTGCATTTTACCATTTATATACGGAAAGCGACACCAAAAACAAAAGGCCTGGACAGTCCTGAACGCAGCTGCGCATGCGCAGCAACTGTGGTAAAACTACTCAGCTGCGCATACGCAGGAACTCGGCTAAAACTATGCAGCAGCGCATGCGCAGCACCTCAGCTAAAACTATGTAGCTGCGCATATGTATTTGATCTCCGTTCAAAACTGCATTTTACCATTTATATACGGAAAACGATACCAAAAATGAAAGGCCTGCACAGTCCTGAACGCAGCTGCGCATGCGTAGCTGATCGGCTAAAACTACTCAGCTGCGCATGCGCAGCAACTCGGCTAAAACTATATGCTGCGCATACGTATTTGGTCGCCTTTCAAAACTGCATTTTACCATTAATATACGGAAAACGACACCAAAATGAAAGGCCTGCGCGGTCCTGCACGCAACTGCGCATGCGCGGCAACTGTGCTAAAGTACGCAGCTGCGCGTGCGCAGGAACTCAACTAAAACTACTCAGCTGCGTATGTGCAGCAACTCGCCAAACTATGCAGCTGGGCATCGCGCTTCTCAGCTAAAACTATGCAGCTGGGCATACGTGTTTGTTCGGGACTTCAAAACTGCATTTTACCATTTATTTAAGCAAAACGATACCAAAAATGAAAGGCCGATGCAGTCCTAAACGCAACTGCGCATGCGCAGCAGCTCGTCTAAAACTACGCGGCTGTGTATGCGTATCGTTCGCCGACCAAACAGCATTTTACCATTTCTATACGGAAAACGACACCAAAATGAAATGCCTGCGCGGTCCTCAACGCGGCTGCGCGTGCCGCAGCAACTGTGCTAAAAATGCACGCGCAGCTGCACATGCGCGGGAACTCAGCTAAAATTACTCACCTGCTTATGTGCAGCAGCTCGACTAAAACTGCACCTGCGCATGCGTATGTGTTTGCATTTCAAAACTGCATTTTACCCTTTATATGTGCAAAACGACACCAAAATGAAATGCCTGCGCGGTCGTGAGACGCCTACTGCGCCTTGCGCAGCAACTGTGGTAAAACTACTCAGGCTGCGCATGCGCAGCAACCGGGTAACTATGAGCTGCGCGACACGTGTTTGGTCGCCTTTCAAAACTGCATTTTACCATTTATATAAGGAAAACGACACCAAAATGAAATTCCTGCGCAGTTCGGAGCGCGGCTGCGCATGCGCGCCCAGCAGCTTCGTCTAAAACTACACAGCTGTGTGTCATTGTCGTTCGCCGTTCAAACAGCATTTTACCATTTCTATCACGGAAAATGACACCAAAATGAAATGCCTGGCGCGGTCCTCAACGCAGCTAACGCGCATGCTTAACAACTGTGCTAAAGTCGCGCTAATGCGCAGGAACTCGGCTAAAACTACTCACCTGCTTATGTGCAGCAGCTCATTAAAACTGCACCTGCGCATCGTGTGTGTTTGCCGCTCAAAACCGCATTTTACCCTTTATATCGCATAAAACGACACCAAAAATGAAATGCCTGCGCAGTCGCGGAACGCTAAACTGCGCCCTCGCAGCAACTGTGGTAAAAACTACTCAGCTGCACATGCGCAGCAACTTTCGGTTAAAACTATGAGCTCGCGTAATGCGTGTTGGTCGCCTTTCAAAACTGCATTTACCATTTATATCTGGAAAACGACACCAAAATGAAAGGCCTGGACAGTCCTGAGCGCAGCTGCGCACATCGCAGCAACTGTAAAAGTACGCGGCTGCGCATGGGCAGCACCTCAGCTAAAACTATGAGCTGTGCATACGCTTTGTTAACCTTTCAAACTGCATTTTACCATTTATATCGGAAAACGACACCAAAAATGAAATGCCTGCGCGGTCCTGGGCGCCCAGCTGCGCATGCGCAGGAACTCAGCTAAAACTACTCGAGCTTGGCGTGTTGTGCAGCAACTCATTAAAACTGAAGCTGCGCATCGCAGCACCTCAGCTAAAACTATGCAGCTGCGCGTACGTGTTGTTCACCGTTCAAAACTGCACCTTTTATATACGGAAAACGATACCAAAAATGAAAGAACTGCACAGTCCTGAACGCAACTCTGCGCATGCGCAGAACTCAGCTAAAACTCAAATGCACAGAAAGACTTTGTTAAGCACAAAACTGCATTTACCATTTATATACGGAAAAGCGACACCAAAATGAAATGCCTGCGCGGTCCTGAACGCAGCTGCGCATGCGCAGCAACTGTGCTAAAACTACTGCGCAGCAACTCAGCCAAAGCACGCGCAGCTGCGCGCAGCACATCAGCAAAACTACTCAGCTGCGTATGTGCAGCAGCTCGGCTAAAACTACACCTGCGCATGCGTATGTGTTTGCCGTTCAAAACTGCATTTTACCATTTATATACGGAAAGCGACACCAAAAACAAAAGGCCTGGACGGTCCTGAACGCAGCTGCGCGTGCGCAGCAACTGTGGTAAAACTACTCAGCTGCGCATTCAGGAACTCGGCTAAAACTATGCAGCAGCGCGTCGCAGCACCTCAGCTAAAACTATGTAGCTGCGCAAGGTGTTTGATCTCCGTTCAAAACTGCATTTTACCATTTATATCGGAAAACGATACCAAAATGAAAGGCCTGCACAGTCCTGAGCGCCATGCGCGGCGTAGCTGATCGGCTAAAACTACTGCGCATCGCAGCAACTCGTAAAAACTGCCGCGCGTATTTACCGCCTTTCAAAACTGCATTTTACCATTAATATCTCGGAAAACGACACCAAAAAAAGGCCTGGCAGTCCTGCGAACTGCGCATGCGCAGACTGTGCTAAAACACGCAGGCGCGGCGCGCGCAGCAACTCAGTTAAAACTACTCAGCTGCGAACAACTCGTCTATGCAGCTGGGCAAAACTACCTCAGCTAAAACTATGCAGCTGGCATGCGTGTTTGTTCGGACTTCAAAACTGCATTTAAACTAAAACGACACCAAAATGAAAGGCTGCAACTCCTAAACGTGCGCATGCGCCAGCAGCTCGCTCAAAACCACGGCTTGCATGGTGTCTGTTAAGCGCAAAACAGCATTTTACCATTTCCTCAACGACACCAAAATGAAATGCCTGCAGCCTGGCAGCTGCGCATGCGCAGCAACTGTTAAAACGCAGCTGCATATCGCAGGAACTCAGCTAAAATTACTCACCTGCTTGCAGCAGCTCGGTAAAAACTGCACCTGCGCATGCGTATGTTTTGCATTTCAAAACTGCATTTTACCCTTTAATATGTGGAACTTACCAAAATGAAATGCCTGCGCAGTCCGGAACGCAAACTGCGCATCGCGCAGCAACTGTTGGCTAAAAGCTATGAGCTCGCGATCGTGGAACTCAACAAAAACTGCTTTACCGTTTATAATGGAAACCTACAAAATTGAAATTCCGCAGGTGGGCATCGCGCTTTATCAGCTAAAACTACACAGCTGTGTATCGTGTCGTTCGCCCGTTCAAACAGCATTTTTACCATTTCTATCGAAAAGACACGCAAAATGAAATGCCTCGCCGTCCTCAACGCAGCTCAGCGCCAACAACTGTGCTAAAAGTCGCGGCAATGCCAGGAACTCAGCTAAAACTACTCACCTGCTTATACAGCAGCTCATTTCATAAAAACTCCGCCCTGCGCATGCGTATGTGTTTGCCGTTCAAACCGCATTTTACCCTTTATATCGGGAAACGACACCAAAAATGAAATGCCTGCGCGGTCCTCAACGCAACTGCGCCTGCGCAGCAACTGTGGTAAAAACTTCTCAGCTGCGCATGCGCAAACTCGGCTAAAACTATGAGCTGCGCATGCGTGTTTGGTCGCCTTTCAAAACTGCATTTTACCATTTATTACGGAAAACGACACCAAAATGAAAGACCTGGACATTCCTGAACGCGGCTGCGCATGCGCAGCAACTGTGCTAAAACTGCGCCGCGCATGGGCAGCACCTCAGCTAAAACTATGAGCTGTGCACGCGTTTTTAAGCCTTTCAAAACTGCATTTTACCATTTATATCGGAAACGACACCAAAAAAAATGCCTGCGCCGCGGTCCTGAACGCAGCTGCGCGTGCGCGGAACTCAGCTAAAACCTCAGCTTGCGTATGTGCAGCAACTCGCTAAAACTAGGAAGCTGCGCATGCGCAGCACCTCAACTAAAACTTGTGCAGCTGCGCATGCGTGTTTGTTCACCGTTCAAAACTGCATTTTTACCGTTTATATACGGAAAATGACCGCAAAAATGAAAGAACTGGGTAACGGTCCTGAAAGCTGCGCTGCGCGGAACTCAGCTAAAACACCAGCGCGCATGCACAGCACCTCCAGCTAAAACCACGCGGCGGCGTTTCGTTCGCTTTCAAACTGCATTTTACCATTTATATGCGGAAAATGACACAAAAAAAAATGAAATGCCTGCGCGGTCCTGAACGCAGCTGCGCATGCGCAGCAACTGTGCGCTGCGCGTGCGCAGCAACTCAAAGTACGCAGCTGCGCGCACAAGCAGCACATCAACTAAAATTACTCAGCTGCGTATGTGCAGCAGCTCGAAACAAAACTGCACCTGCGCATGCGTATGTGTTTGCCGTTCAAAACTGCATTTTACCATTTATATCTGCAAGCGAACACCAAAAAACAAAAGGCCTGGACAGTCCTGAACGCAGCTGCGCATGCGCAGCAACTGTGGTAAAACCACTCAGCCGCGCATGCGCAGGAACCGCTAAAACTATGCAGCAGCGCTTGCGCAAAAACTATGTAGCTGCGCATATGTGTTTGATCGCCGTTCAAAACTGCATTTTACCATTTATATACGGAAAACGACACCAAAAATGAAAGGCCTGGACAGTCCTGAACGCAGCTGCGCGCATGGGAACTCATCTACTCAGCTGCATGCACAGCACCTCAGCTAAAACTATATGCTGCGCGCGGTTGATCGCCCTCAAAGCTGCATTTTACCATTTATATACGGAAAACGACACCAAAAATGAAAGGCCTGCGCGCCTGCACGGTCCTGAGCGCAGCAACTGCGCGTGCGCGCGGGAACTCAGGAACTAAAACTACTCAGCTTGCGTATGTGCAGCAACTCGGCTAAAACTATGAAGCTGCATGCGCAACTCAGCTCAAAAAATGCAGCTGCGCATGCGTGTTGTTCGCCGTTCAAAACTGCATTTACCATTTATTTAAGCAAAACGATACCAAAATGAAAGGCGATGGTGTCCTGAACGCATCTGCGCATGCGCGGGAACTCAACTAAAACTACTCGGCTGCGTGATGTTCGCAACACCTCAGTAAACCCATTTCTATCGCGGAAACGTTGTTCGCCTTCAAAACTGCATTTACCAGCAATGTGCGGCAAAACACCAAAAATGAAATTACCTGCGCGCAGTCCTGAACGCACCTGCGCATGCGTGCGTGTTTGCATTTCAAAACTGCAACCCTTTATATAAAACGAAAAAATGAAATGCCTGCGCAGCTGAACGCGCGCAACAACTCAATAAAACTACAGCTGGCTGCGCAGCAACGGTTGTTCGCCTTTCAAAAAAACTGCATTTTACCATTTATTTAAGGAAAACGACGCCAAAAATGAAATTCCCGCGGTCCTAAACGCAACTGCGCATCGCGCGGCAACTCGTCTAAAACTACACAGCTGTGTATGCGTGTCGTTAACGCCTCAAACAGCATTTTACCATTTCTATACGGAAATGACACCAAAATGAAATGCCTGCGCGGTCCTCAACGCCCAGCTGCGCGCAACAACTGTGTTAAAGTCGCGGCTCGCACATGCGCAGGAACTCAGCTAAACTCACTCACCCGCTTGTGCGGCAGCTCGGCTAAAACTGCACCTGCGCATGTATGTGTTTGCCGTTCAAAACCGCATTTTACCCTTTATATGCAAAACGACACCAAAAATGAAATGCCTCGCGCGGTCGCGGAACGCAACTGCGCCTGCGCAGCAACTGTGGTAAAACTACTCAGCTGCGCATGCGCAGCAACTCGGCTAAAACTATGAGCTGCGCATACGTATTTGGTCGCCTTTCAAAACTGCATTTTACCATTTATATACGGAAAACGACACCAAAAATGAAAGGCCTGGACAGTCCTGAACGCAGCTGCGCATGCGCAGCAACTGTGCTAAAAGTACGCAGCTGCGCATGGGCAGCACCTCAGCTAAAACTATGAGCTGTGCATACGTTTTGTTCGCCTTTCAAAACTGCATTTTACCATTTATATACGGAAAACGACACCAAAAAATGAAATGCCTGCGCGGTCCTGAGCGCAGCTGCGCGTGCGCGCAGGAACTCAGCTAAAACTACTCAGCTTGCGTATGTGCAGCAACTCGGCTAAAACTATGAAGCTGCGCATGCGCGCTTACCTCAGCTAAAACTATGCAGCTGCGCATCGTGTTGTTCACCGTTCAAAACTGCATTTTACCTTTTATATACGGAAAACGATACCAAAAATGAAAGAACTGCACAGTCCTGAACGCAGCTGCGCATGCGCAGGAACTCAGCTAAAACTACTCAGCTGCGCATGCACAGCACCTCAGCTAAAACTACGCAGCTGGCGCATAGGTTGTTCGCCTTTCAAAACTGCATTTTACCATTTATATCGAAAACGACACAAAAATGAAATGCCTGCGCAGTCCTGAACGCAGCTGCGCATGCGCAGCAACTGTGCTAAAACTACACAGCTGCGCGTGCGCAGCAACTCAGCCAAAAAGCACGCAGCTGCGCGCAGCACATCAGCCAAAACTACTCCAGCTGCGTATGTGCAGCAGCTCGGCTAAAACTACACCTGCGCATGCGTGTGTGTTTTGCCGTTCAAAACTGCATTTTACCATTTATATCGGGAAACGACACCAAAAATGAAAGGCCTGGACGGTCCTGAGCGCCAGCTGCGCGTGCGCAACAACTCAGGTAAAACTACTCAGGTGCGCATACGCAGGGAACTCGGCTAAAACTAAATGCAGCAGCGCATGCGCAGCACCTCAGCTAAAACTATGTAGCTGCGCGCATCGTGTTTGATCTCCGTTCAAAACTGCATTTTACCATTTATATCTGGAAAACGATACCAAAATGAAAGGCCTGCACAGTCCTGAACGCACAGCTGCGCATGCGTAAAACTGATCGGCTAAAACTACTCAGCCCTGGCATGCGCAGCAACTCAGCTAAAACTATATGCTCCGCGTCGTGTTGGTCGCCTTTCAAAACTGCATTTTACCATTAATATACGGAAAACGACACCAAAAATGAAAGGCCTGCGCAGTCCTGCACGCAACTGCGCATGCGCAGCAACTGTGCTAAAAGTACGCAACTGCGCATGCGCAGGAACTCAGCTAAAACTACTCAGCTGCGTATGTGCAGCAACTCGGCTAAAACTATGCAGCTGGGCATGCGCAGCACCTCAGCTAAAACTATGCAGCTGGGCATACGTATTTGTTCGGACTTCAAAACTGCATTTTACCATTTATTTAAGCAAAACGATACCAAAAATGAAAGGCCGATGCAGTCCTAAACGCAACTGCGCATGCGCAGCAACTGGTCTAAAACTACGCAGCTGTGTATCGTAAACTGTCGTTCGCCGTTCAAAACAGCATTTTACCATTTCTATGGGAAAACAACACCAAAAATGAAATGCCTCGCGGTCCTCAAGCGCTTTCGGGTTACTCGCGTGCGCAGTCGCTTCAAAACTATGCTAAAAACACGCAGCTGCAACATGCGCGGGAACTCAGCTAAAATTACTCACCTGCTTATGTGCAGCAGCTCGGCTAAAACTGCACCTCGCATGCGTGTGTTTGCATTTCAAAACTGCATTTTACCCTTTATATGCGTAAAACGACACCAAAAAATGAAATGCCTGCGCGGTCGTGAGCGCAACTGCGCCTCTTGCCAGCAACTGTGGTAAAACTACTCAGCTGCGCATGCGCGCAGCAACTTCGGCTATAACTATGAGCTGCGCGCGTGTTGTTTGGTCGCCTTTCAAAACTGCATTTTACCCGTTTATATCTGGAAAACGACACCAAAATTGAAATTCCTGCGCGGTGCGTGAGCGCGGCTGCGCGTGCGCAACGCTCGTCTAAAACTACACAGCTGTGTATGTGCGTATGCGTTCGCCGTTCAAACAACGTTTTACCATTTCTATACGGAAAATGACCAAAAAATGAAATGCCTGCGCGGTCCTCAACGCAGCTGCGCACGCGCAGCAAACAGTGCTAAAAATCGCAGCTGCGCGTGCGCAGGGAACTCAGCTAAAATTACTCACCTGCTTATGTGCAGCAGCTCGGCTAAAACCGCACCTGCGCATGCGTAAACGTTTGCCGTTCAAAACTGCATTTTACCCTTTATATCGCAAAACGACACAAAATGAAATGCCTGCGCGGTCGCGGAACGCAACTGCGCCTGCGCAGCAACTGTGGTAAAACTACTCAGCTGCGCATGCGCAGCAACTCGGCTAAAACTATGAGCTGCGCATACGTATTTGGTCGCCTTTCAAAACTGCATTTTACCATTTATATACGGAAAACGACACCAAAAATGAAAGGCCTGGACAGTCCTGAACGCAGCTGCGCATGCGCAGGAACTCAGCTAAAACTACTCAGCTGCATGCACAGCACCTCAGCTAAAACTACGCAGCTGCGCATACGATTTGATCGCCTTTCAAAGCTGCATTTTACCATTTATATACAGAAAACGAAACCAAAAATGAAATGCCTGCACAGTCCTGAACGCAGCTGCGCATGCGCAGGAACTCAGCTAAAACTACTCAGCTTGCGTATGTGCAGCAACTCGGCTAAAACTATGAAGCTGCGCATGCGCAGCACCTCAATAAAAAATGCAGCTGCGCATGACGTGTTTGTTCGCCGTTCAAAACTGCATTTTACCATTTATATCTGGAAAACGATACCAAAATGAAAGAAATGCACAGTCCTGAGCGCTTCGCGCGTCTGCGCAGGAACTCAGCTAAAACTACTCAGCTGCGCTGCGCGCAAAACCTCAACTAAAACTACGCGGCTGCGCGTGCGATTGTTAGCCTTTCAAAACTGCATTTTACCATTTATATAATGGAAAACGACACCAAAAATGAAATGCCTGCGCGGTCCTGAACGCAGCTGCGCATGCGCAGCAACTGTGCTAAAACTACACAGCTGCGCGTGCGCAGCAACTCAGCTAAAACTACGCAGCTGCGCATACGATTTGTTCGCCTTTCAAAACTGCATTTTACCATTTATTTAAGCAAAGCGATACCAAAAATGAAAGGCCGATGCGGTCCCAACGCCAACTGCGCATGCGCGGCAACGTCTAAAACCACGCAGCTGTGTATGCGTGTCGTTCGCCGTTCAAACAGCATTTTACCATTTCTATACGGGAAACGACAACAATAATGAAATGCGTCCTGTGCAGTCCTCAACGCAGCTGCGCGTGCGCAGCAACTGTGCTAAAGGCAAAAGCGCCGCTGCGCGTGCGCAGGAACTCAGCTAAAATTACTCACCTGCTTTGTGCAGCAGCTCGGCTAAAACTGCACCTGCGCATGCGTATGTGTTTGCCGTTCAAAACTGCATTTTATCCTTTATATGCGCAAAACGACACCAAAAATGAAATGCCTGCGCAGTCGTGAACGCAACTGCGCCTGCGCAGCAACTGTGGTAAAACTACTCAGCTGCGCATGTGCAGCAACTCGGCTAAAACTATGAGCTGCGCATACGTATTTGGTCGCCTTTCAAAACTGCATTTTACCATTTATATACGGAAAACGACACCAAAAATGAAAGGCCTGGACAGTCCTGAACGCAGCTGCGCATGCGCAGCAACTGTGCTAAAAGTACGCAGCTGCGCATGGGCAGCACATCAGCTAAAACTATGAGCTGCGCATACGATTTGTACGCCTTTCAAAACTGCATTTTACCATTTATATATGGAAAACGACACCAAAAATGAAATGCCTGCGCAGTCCTGAACGCAGCTGCGCATGCGCATGAACTCAGCTAAAACTGCTCAGCTTGCGAATGTGCAGCAACTCGGCTAAAACTATGAAGCTGCGCATGCGCAGCACCTCAGCTAAAACTATGCAGCTGCGCATACGTATTTGTTCGCCGTTCAAAACTGCATTTTACCTTTTATATACGGAAAACGATACCAAAAATGAAAGAACTGCACAGTCCTGAACGCAGCTGCGCATGCGCAGGAACTCAGCTAAAACTACTCAGCTGCGCATGCACAGCACCTCAGCTAAAACTACGCAGCTGCGCATAGGATTTGTTCGCCTTTCAAAACTGCATTTTACCATTTATATACGGAAAACGACACCAAAAATGAAATGCCTGCGCAGTCCTGAACGCAGCTGCGCATGCGCAGCAACTGTGCTAAAACTACACAGCTGCGCGTGCGCAGCAACTCAGCCAAAAGTACGCAGCTGCGCATGCGCAGCACCTCAGCTAAAACTACTCAGCTGCGTATGTGCAGCAGCTCGGCTAAAACTACACCTGCGCATGCGTATGTGTTTGCCGTTCAAAACTGCATTTTACCATTTATATACGGAAAACGACACCAAAAATGAAAGGCCTGGACAGTCCTGAACGCAGCTGCGCATGCACAGCAACTGTGGTAAAACTACTCAGGTGCGCATACGCAGGAACTCGGCTAAAACTATGCAGCAGCGCATGCGCAGCACCTCAGCTAAAACTATGTAGCTGCGCATACGTATTTGATCTCCGTTCAAAACTGCATTTTACCATTTATATACGGAAAACGATACCAAAAATGAAAGGCCTGCACAGTCCTGAACGCAGCTGCACATGCGTAGCTGATCGGCTAAAACTACTCAGCTGCGCATGCGCAGCAACTCGGCTAAAACTATGTGCTGCGATCATCGTTTGGTCGCCTTTCAAAACTGCATTTTACCATTAATATCACGAAAACGACACCAAAAATGAAAGGCCTCGCAGTCCTGCACGCAACTGCGCATGCGCAGCAAGTGTGCTAAAATGCGCAGCTGCGCGTGCGCGGGAACTCAACTAAAACTACTCAGCTGCGTGTATGTGCAGCAACTTCGTTAAAACTATGCAGCTGTGCATGCGCAGCACCTCAGCTAAAACTATGCAGCTGGGCATACGTGTTGTTCATACTTCAAAACTGCATTTTACCATTTATATCACATAAAAGCGATACCAAAATGAAAGGCCGATGCAGTCCTAACGCAACTGCGCATGCGCAGCAGCTCGTCTAAAACTACGCGGCTGTGTATGCGTGTCGTTCGCCCGTTCAAACAGCATTTTACCATTTCTATCTGAAAACGACACCAAAATGAAAGGCCTGCGCCGGTCCTCAACGCAGCTGCGCATGCGCAGCAACTGTGCTAAAAGTACGCAGCTGCGCATGCGCAGGAACTCAGCTAAAATTACTCACCTGCTTATGTGCAGCAGCTCGGCTAAAACTGCACCTGCGCATGCGTATGTGTTTGCCGTTCAAAACTGCATTTTACCCTTTATATGCGCAAAACGACACCAAAAATGAAATGCCTGCGCAGTCGTGAACGCAACTGCGCCTGCGCAGCAACTGTGGTAAAACTACTCAGCTGCGCATGCGCAGCAACTCGGCTAAAACTATGAGCTGCGCATACGTATTTGGTCGCCTTTCAAAACTGCATTTACCATTTATATAACGGAAAACGACACCAAAATTGAAATTCCTGCGCGGTCGTGAGCGCAGCTGCGCGTATGCGCAAACAGCTCGTCTAAAACTCGCGGCTGCTGTGTCGTGTCGTTCGCCCGTTCAAACAGCATTTACCATTTCTATCCGCGAAAATGACACAAAAAATGAAATGCCTGCGCGGTCCTCCAGCGCCCAGCTGCGCGTGCGCGGGAACTCAGCTAAAACTACTCAGCTTGCGTATGTGCAACAACTTCGGCTAAAACTATGAGCTGCGCATGCGCAGCTCCTCCCCAGCTAAAACTACGCGGCTGCGCGTGCGAAACCATCGCCTTTCAAAACTGCATTTTACCATTTATATACAGAAAACGACACCAAAAATGAAATGCCTGCGCAGTCCTGAACGCAGCTGCGCATGCGCAGGAACTCAGCTAAAACTACTCAGCTTGCGTATGTGCAGCAACTCGGCTAAAACTATGAAGCTGCGCATGCACAGCACCTCAGCTAAAACTATGCAGCTGCGCATACGTATTTGTTCGCCGTTCAAAACGGCATTTTACCATTATATCAATGAAAACGATACCTAAAATGAAAGAACTGCACAGTCCTGAACGCCAGCTGCGCATGCGCGAAACTCAGCTAAAACTACTCAGCTGCGCGTGCGCAGCACCTCCAGCTAAAACTACGCGGCTGCGCGCACGTTGTTAAGCCTTTCAAAACTGCATTTTACCATTTATATACGGAAAACGACACCAAAAATGAAATGCCTGCGCAGTCCTGAATGCAGCTGCGCATGCGCAGCAACTGTGCTAAAACTACACAGCTGCGCGTTCGCAGCAACTCAGCTAAAACTACGCAGCTGCTCATACGATTTGTTCGCCTTTCAAAACTGCATTTTACCATTTATATACGCAAAACGATACCAAAAATGAAAGGCCGATGCAGTCCTAAACGCAACTGCGCATGCGCAGCAGCTCGTCTAAAACTACGCAGCTGTGTATGCGTATGCGTTCGCCGTTCAAACAGCATTTTACCATTTCTATACGGAAAACGACACCAAAAATGAAAGGCCTGCGCAGTCCTCAACGCAGCTGCGCATGCACAGCAACTGTGCTAAAAGTACGCAGCTGCGCATGCGCAGGAACTCAGCTAAAATTACTCACCTGCTTATGTGCAGCAGCTCGGCTAAAACTGCACCTGCGCATGCGTATGTGTTTGCCGTTCAAAACTGCATTTTACCCTTTATATCGCGCAAACGACACCAAAAAATGAAATGCCTGCGCGGTCGTGAGCGCAACTGCGCCTGCGCGGCAACTGTGGTAAAAACTCAGCTGCGCATGCGCAGCAACTTCGGCTAAAACTATGAGCTGCGCGTACGTGTTTTGGTCGCCTTTCAAAACTGCATTTTACCATTTATATAATGGAAAACGACACCAAAATTGAAATTCCTGCGCAGTCGTGAATGCAGCTGCGCATCGCAGCAGCAACTCGTCTAAAACCACGCAGCTGTGTATGCGTATCGTTCGCCGTTCAAACAGCATTTTACCATTTCTATCGGGGAAAATGACACCAAAAATGAAATGCCTGCGCGGTCCTCAACGCAGCTGCGCATGCGCGCAGGAACTCAGCTAAAACTACTCAGCTTGCATTGTGTGCAGCAACTCGGCTAAAACTATGAAGCTGCGCATGCGCAGCACCTCAACTAAAACCTGGCGCTGCTCGCGTCTGGGATTTGATCGCCTTTCAAAACTGCATTTACCATTTATATACAGAAAACGACACCAAAATGAAATGCCTGCGCGGTCCTGAACGCAGCTGCGCGGCGCAGGAACTCAGCTAAAACTACTCAGCTTGCGTATGTGCAGCAACTCGGCTAAAACTATGAAGCTGCGCATGCATGCACCTCAGCTAAAACTATGCAGCTGCGCATACGTATTTGTTCGCCGTTCAAAACGGCATTTTACCATTTATATACGGAAAACGAATACCAATAATGAAATGCCTGTGCAGTCCTCAACGCAGCTGCGCGTGCGCAGCAACTGTTAAGTAAAAGTACGCGCATGCGCAGGAACTCAGCTAAAACTACTCACCTGCTTATGTGCAGCAGCTCGGCTAAAACTGCACCTGCGCATGCGTGTGTGTTTGCCGTTCAAAACTGCATTTTACCCTTTATATGCGCAAAACGACACCAAAAATGATATGCCTGCGCAGTCGTGAACGCAACTGCGCCTGCGCAGCAACTGTGGTAAAACTACTCAGCTGCGCATGCGCAGCAACTCGGCTAAAACTATGAGCTGCGCATCATTATTTGGTCGCCTTTCAAAACTGCATTTTACCATTTATATGCGGGAAAATGACACCAAAAATGAAAGGCCTGGACAATCCTGAACGCAGCTGCGCATGCGCAGGAACTCAGCTAAAACTACTCAGCTTGCGTATGTGCAGCAACTCGGCTAAAACTATGAAGCTGCGCATGCGCAGCACCTCAGCTAAAATTATGCAGCTGCGCATACGTGTTGAAAGGCCGTTTCAAAACTGCATTTTACCATTTATATCGGAAAACGATACCAAAAATGAAAGGCCTGCACAGTCCTGAACGCAGCTGCGCATGCGCAGGAACTCAGCTAAAACTACTCAGCTGCATGCACAGCACCTCAGCTAAAACTACGCAGCTGCGCATACGATTTGATCGCCTTTCAAAACTGCATTTTACCATTTATATACAGAAAACGACACCAAAAATGAAATGCCTGCGCAGTCCTGAACGCAGCTGCGCGTCGCAGCAACTCGCCTAAAACTACACAGCTGGCGTGCACAGCAACTCAATAAAAAAACGCAGCTTACCATCCGTATCGTTAAGCCTTTCAAAACTGCATTTTACCATTTATATCGGTAAACGAAACCAAAAATGAAATGCCTGCACAGTCCTGAGCGCAGCTGCGCGTGCGCGGCAACAATCGCTAAAACTACGCGGCTGCGGCGTGCGCAGCAACTCAATAAAAGTACTCAGCTGCGCGTGCGCAGGAACTCAATAAAACTACTCAGCTGCGTATGTGCAGCAGCTCGGCTAAAACTACGCGGTTGCACATGCGCAGTACCTCGGCTAAAACTGCACCTGCGCATGCGTATGTGTTTGCCTTCAAAACTGCATTTTACCATTTATATGTGCAAAATGACACCAAAATGAACGGCCTGCGCGGTCGGAACGCAGCTGCGCATGCGCAGCAATTGTGTGCTAAAAAGTGCGCAGCTGCGCGTGCGTGTCGTTCGCCGTTCAAAAACAGCATTTTACCATTTATATCTGGAAAGCGACACCAAAAATGAAAGGCCTGGACAGTCCTGAGCGCAGCTGCGCATGCGCGGCAGCTCGGCTAAAAACGACGCGGCTGCACATGCGCAGTACCTCGACTAAATTGCACCTGCACATGCGTATGTGTTTGCCTTTCAAAACTGCATTTTACCATTTATATGCGCTGTGCAGTCGTGAACGCAGCTGCGCATGCGCAGCAACTGTGGTAAAACTACTCAGCTGTGCATGCGCAGCAACTCCGCTAAAAGTACGCAGCTGCGCGTCCGTGTCGTTCGGCGTTCAAAACTGCATATTACCTTTTATATATGCTACTTGATCCCAAAAAGCGAAGGCCTGCACGGTCCTGAGCGCGGCTGCGCGTCACGCACCACCTCGGCTAAAACTACGCGCTGCTCGCGGCGCAACACCTCGGAAGAAAACACAGCTGCGAATGCACAACCTTTCGGCTAAAACTATGCAGCTGCGCGTGTTTGTTCGCCTTTCAAAACTGCATTTTACCATTTATATCGGGAAAACGACAACAAATTGAAATGCCTGCGCGGTCGTGAATGCAGCTGCACATGCGCAACAACTCGTCTAAAACTACACAGCTGTGTATGCGTGTCGTTCGCCCGTTCAAAATAGCATTTTACCATTTCTATCTGGAAAACGACACCAAAAATGAAATGCCTGCGCGGTCCTGAATGCAGCTGCGCGTGCGCAGGAACTCAGCTAAAACTACTCAGCTGCGTATGTACAGCAACTTCGGCTAAAACTATGCAGCTGCGCGTGCGCACACCTCAGCTAAAACTATGCAGCTCGCGTGTTTTGTTAAGCCCGTTCAAAACTGCATTTTGCCATTTATATCGGAAAATGACACCAAAATTGAAATGCCTGCGCGGTGGTGAAACGCCAGCTGCGCGTGCGCGGCAGCTCGTCTAAAAACCACGCGGCTGTTAATGCGAATCGTTTGCCGTTCAAAATAGCATTTTACCATTTCTATACGGAAAACGACACCAAAAATGAAATTCCTGCGCGGTCCTGAACGTGGCTGCGCATGCGAAGGAACTCAGCTAAAACTGCTCAGCTGCGCGTGTTACAGCAACTCGGCTAAAACTATGCAGCTGCGCGTTGCAACACCTCAGGTAAAACTATGCAGCTGCGCGTACGTATTTGTTCGCCGTTCAAAACTGCATTTTGCCATTTATATACTGAAAACAAAACCAAAATGAGGGGCGGCACAGTCCTGAAGCGCAGCTGCGCGGCTGCGCAGCAAATCGGCTAAAACTACGCGTGCTGCGCTTCCAGCACCTCGGCTAAAATTACGCAACTATGCATGCGCACCACCTCATCGTTAACCACGCGGCTGCTGGCAGCACCTCGGCGAAAACCAGCAGCTGCATGCGCAGTAACTCGGCCTAAAACTATGCAGCTGCGCGACGCGTTTGTTAAGCCTTCAAAACTGCATTTACCATTTATATAATCGGAAAGCGATACCAAAAATGAAGGCCTGCACGGTCCTGAACGCGGCTGCGCATGCATTAACAGATCGGCTAAAACCGTGGCTGCGCGTAGCGTATCATTAAAACTCGTGGCTGTGCATCGCAGCTTTACCGGCTAAATGCGCAACTATCAATGCGCACCACCTCATGTTAAACTCGCGGCGGCGCGGCGCAGCACCTCGGCGAAAACTACACAGCTGCATCGCGCGGTAACTTCGGCTAAAACTATGCAGCTCGCGTACGTTTTGTTAAGCCTTTCAAAACTGCGTTTTACCATTTCTATCTGAGGAAAGCGACGCCAAAAATGAAAAGCCTGCACGATCCTGAGCGCGGCTGCATTCGCGCCCGGCCAGATCGGCTAAAACCTCGCGGCTGCTCGCGGTGCGCAACACCATCGGCTAAAATTCGCAACTATGCATGCGCACCACCTCATCGTTAAACTACGCATCGCCAACAACTCGCCTCGTGAAAACACACAGCTGCACATCGCGGTAATGTCGGCTAAAACATGGTCAATGCGTTAAGCCTCAAAACTGCATTTTACCATTTATATACGGAAAACGATACCAAAATGAAGGCCTGCCACCGGTCCTGAGCGCGGCTGCGCGTGCGTGGCAATCGGCTAAAACTACGTGGCTGCGCCGCGGCACTCGGCTAAAAAAACTACGTGGCTGCGTATGTGCAACTCGGCGATAAAACTATGTGCTGGGCATCACGTGTTTGGTCACCTTTCAAAACTGCATTTTACCATTAATATCTGGAAAACAACACCAAAAATGAAAGGCCTGCGCAATCCTGAACGCAGCTGCGCATGCGCAACAAGTGTGCTAAAAGTACGCAGCTGCGCATGCGCAGGAACTCAGCTAAAATTACTCAGCTGCGTATGTGCAGCAACTCGGCTAAAACTATGCAGCTCGGCATACGTATTTGTTCGCCGTTCAAAACTGCATTTTACCATTTATATACGCAAAACGATACCAAAAATGAAAGGCCTGCACAGTCCTGAACGCAGCTGCACATGCGTAGCAGATCGGCTAAAACTACGTAGCTGCGCATGCGCAGCAACTCGGCTAGAGCTACGTAGCTGCGCATGCGCAGCAACTCGGCTAAAACTAGGCAGTTGCACATGCGCAGTACCTCGGCGAAAACTGCACCTTCGCATGCGTATGTATTTGCCGTTCAAAACTGCATTTTACCATTTATATGCGCTGCGCAGTAGTGAACGGAGTTGCGCATGCGCAGCAACTGTGGTAAAACTACTCAGCTGCCCATGCGCAGCAACTCCGCTAAAAGTACGCAGCTGCGCATCCGTATGCATTCGACATTCAAAACTGCATTTTACCTTTTATATATGCACAACGATCCCAAAAACGAAAGGCCTGCACAGTCCTGTACGCAGCTGCGCATGGGCAGCACCTCGCTAAAACTCTGAGCTGTGCATACGATTTGTTCGCCTTTCAAAACTGCATTTTACTATTTATATACGGAAAACGACACCAAAAATGAAATGCCTGCGCAGTACTGAACGCAGCTGCGCATGCGCAGCAACTGTGCTAAAACTACACAGCTGCGCATGCGCAGCAACTCAGCCAATAGTACGCAGCAGCGCATCCATATAAATTCGCCGTTCAAAACTGCATTTTGCCATTTATATACTGAAAACAATACCAAAAATGAAAGGCCTGCACAGTCCTGAACGCAGCTGCGCATGCGCAGCAGATCGGCTAAAACTACGCAGCTGCGCATGCGCAGCACCTCGGCTAAAATTACGCAACTATGCATGCACACCACCTCGGGTAAAACTACGCAGCTGCGCAAGCGCAGCACCTCGGCGAAAACTACTCAGCATCGCATGCGCAGTAACTCTGCTAAAAGTACGCAGCTGCGCTTCCGTTGCGTTCGCCTTTCAAAACTGCATTTTACCATTTACATACGGTAAACGAAACCAAAATGAAATGCCTGCACAGTCCTGAACGCAGCTGCGCATGCGCAGCAACAGTGCTAAAACTACACAGCTGCGCGTGCGCTTTCAAAAAAAAGTATGCAGCTGCGCATGCGCAGGAACTCAGCTAAAACTACTCAGCTGCGTATGTGCAGCAGCTCGGCTAAAACTACGCAGTTGCACATGCGCAGTAGCTCGGCTAAAACTGCACCTGCGCATGCGTATGTATTTGCCGTTCAAAACTGCATTTTACCATTTATATGCGCTGCGCAGTAGTGAACAGAGTTGCGCATGCGCAGCAATTGTGGTAAAACTACTCAGCTGCCCATGCGCAGCATCTCCGCTAAAAGTACGCAGCTGCGCTTCCGTATGCATTCGACATTCAAAACTGCATTTTACCTTTTATATATGCACAACGATCCCAAAAACGAAAGGCCTGCACAGTGCTGAAAGCAGCTGCGCATGCGCAGCAGCTCGGCTAAAACTACACAGCTGCGCAAGCGCAGCACCTCGGCGAAAACTACACAGCTGCTAATGCGCAGTAACTCGGCTAAAACTATGCAGCTGCGCATACATAAGAACATAAGAACATAAGAAAGTTTACAAACGAGAGGAGGCCATTCAGCCCATCTTGCTCGTTTGGTTGTTAGTAGCTTATTGATCCCAGAATCTCATCAAGCAGCTTCTTGAAGGATCCCAGGGTGTCAGCTTCAACAACATTACTGGGGAGTTGGTTCCAGACCCTCACAATTCTCTGTGTAAAAAAGTGCCTCCTATTTTCTGTTCTGAATGCCCCTTTATCTAATCTCCATTTATGACCCCTGGTCCTTTTTTTTTTTCAAGTCAAAGAAGTCCCCGGGTTGACATTGTCTATACCTTTTTAGGATTTTGAATGTTTGAATCAGATCGCCGCGTAGTCTTCTTTGTTCAAGACTGAATAGATTCAATTCTTTTAGCCTGTCTGCATACGACATGCCTTTTAAACCTGGGATAATTCTGGTTGCTCTTCTTTGCACTCTTTCTAGAGCAGCAATATCCTTTTTTAACGAGGTGACCAGAACTGAACACAATATTCTAGGTGAGGTCTTACTAATGCATTGTAGAGTTTTAACATTACTTCCTTGATTTAAATTCAACACTTCTCACAATATATCAAGCATCTTGTTAGCCTTTTTATAGCTTCCCACATTGTCTAGATGAAGACATTTCTGAGTCAACATAAACTCCTAGGTCTTTTCATAGTTCCCTTCTTCAATTTCACTATCTCCCATATGATATTTATAATGCACATTTTATTGCCCGCATGCAATACTTTACACTTTTCTCTATTAAATTTCATTTGCCATGTGTCTGCCCAATTTTTGAATGCGGTCTAGATCATTTTGAATGACCTTTGCTGCTTCAACAGTGTCTGCCACTCCTCCTATTTTTTGTGTCGTCTGCAAATTTAACGAGTTTGCTTACTATATCAGAGTCTAAATCATTAATGTAGATTAGGAATAGCAGAGGACCTAATACTGATCCCTGTGGTACACCACTGGTTACCTCACTCCATTTCGAGGTTTCTCCTCTAATCAGTACTTTCTGTTTTCTACCTGTTAACCACTCCCTAATCCATGTGCATGCATTTCCTTGAATCCCTACTGCGTTCAGTTTGAGAATTAATCTTTTATGCGGGACTTTGTCAAAAGCTTTCTGGAAATCTAAATAGACCATGTCGTATGCTTTGCAGTTGTCCATTTTCAATGTTGCATCCTCAAAAAAAGTCAAGTAGGTTAGTTAGACATGATCTCCTTTCCTAAAACCATGCTGGCTGTCACCCAGGATATTGTTACCATATAGGTAATTTTCCATTTGGATCTTATTATAGTTTCCATAAGTTTACATATAATAGAAGTCAGGCTTATTGGTCTGTAGTTACCTGGTTCAGTTTTGTCTCCCTTTTTTGTGGATCGGTATTACGTTTGCTATTTTCCAGTCTGTCGGTACAACCCCCTGTGTCAAGAGACTGTTGCATGATCTGGTTAGCGGCTTGTAAATAACTTCTTTCATTTCTTTGAGTACTATTGGGAGGATCTCATCCGGCCCAGGGGATTTGTTTATTTTAAGAGCTCCTAGTCCCTTTAACACTTCTGCCTCTGTTATGCTAAAGTTATTTAAAACTGGATAGGAACAGGTCGACATGTGGGGCATGTTGTCCGTGTCCTCCTTTGTAAAAATCTGTGAAAAGTAATCATTTAATATATTTGCTATTTTTTTTTCTTCATCTATGATTTTGCCATTTGTGTCTCTTAGACGAACGTATTTGTTCGCCTTTCAAAACTGCATTTTACCATTTATATACGGAAAACGACACCAAAAATGAAATGCCTGCGCAGTCCTGAACGCAGCTGCGCAAGCGCAGGAACTCAGCTAAAACTACTCAGCTTGCGTATGTGCAGCAACTCGGCTAAAACTATGCAGCTGCGCATGCGCAGCAACTCGGCTAAAACTATGCAGCTGTGCATACGTATTTGTTCGCCTTTCAAAACTGCATTTTTCCATTTTATACGGAAAACGATACCAAAAATAAAAGAACTGCACAGTCCTGAACGCATCTGCGCATGCGCAGGAACTCAGCTAAAACTACTCATTTGCGCATGCGCAGCACCTCAGCTAAAACTACGCAGCTGCGCATACGATTTGTTCGCCTTTCAAAACTGCATTTTACCATTTATATACGGAAAACGACACCAAAAATGAAATGCCTGCGCAGTCCTGAACGCAGCTGCGCATGCGCAGCAACTGTGCTAAAACTACACAGCTGCGCGTGCGCAGCAACTCAGCCAAAAGTACGCAGGTGCGCATGTGCAGCACCTCAGCTAAAACTACTCAGCTGCGTATGTGCAGCAGCTCGGCTAAAACTACACCTGCGCATGCGTAGGTGTTTGCCGTTCAAAACTGCATTTTACCATTTATATACGGAAAACGACACCAAAATGAAAGGCCTGGACAGTCCTGAACGCCAGCCTGCGCGTGCGCGGGCAACTGTGCTAAAACTACGCAGCTGCGCATGCGCAGGAACTCGGCTAAAACTATGCAGCTGCGCATGCGCAGCACCTCAGCTAAAACTTTGTAGCTGCGCATACGTATTTGATCGCCATTCAAAACAGCATTTTAACATTTATATACGGAAAATGACACCAAAAATGACAGGCCTGGACAGTCCTGAACGCAGCTGCGCATGCGCATCAAGTGTGCTAAAAGTACGCAGCTGCGCATGCGCAGCACCTTAGCTAAAACTATGCAGCTGGGCATACGTATTTGTTCGCCGTTCAAAACTGCATTTTACCATTTATATACGCAAAACGTTACCAAAAATGAAAGGCCGATGCAGTCCTAAACGCAACTGCGCATGCGCAGCAGATCGGCTAAAACTAAGCAGCTGCGCATGCGCAGCAACTCGGCTAAAACTATGCAGCTGCACATGCGCACCACCTCAGCTAAAACTATGCAGCTGCGCATGCGTGTTGTTCGCCCGTTCAAACCTGCATTTTACCATTTATATACGGATAACGATACCAAAAATGAAAGGCCTGCACAGTCCTGAACGCAACTGCGCATGTGTAGCAGATCGGCTAAAACTACGTAGCTGCGCATGTGCAGCAACTCGGCTAAAACTACGTAGCTGCGCATGCGCAGCAACTCGGCTAAAACTATGAGCTGCACATGCACAGTACCTCGGCTAAAATTGCACCTGCACATGTGTATGTGTTTGCCGTTCAAAAGTGCATTTTACCATTTATATGCGCTGCGCGGTCGTGAACGCGGCTGCGCGTGCGCGCTAACTGGGAAAAACTACTCAGCTGCGCATGCGAAGCAACTCCGCTAAAAGTACGCAGCTGCGCATCCGTATGCATTCGAGATTCAAAACTGCATTTTACCTTTTATATATGCACAACGATCCCAAAAACGAAAGGCCTGCACAGTCCTGCGCATGCGCAGCAGCTCGGCTAAAACTACACAGCTGCGCAAGCGCAGCACCTCGGCGAAAACTACACAGCTGCTCATGCGCAGGAACTCAGCTAAAACTACTCACCTGCTTATGTGCAGCAGCTCGGCTAAAACTGCACCTGCTCATGCGTATGTGTTTGCCGTTCAAAACTGCATTTTACCATTTATATGCGCTGCGCAGTCGTGAACGCAACTGCGCCTGCGCAGCAACTGTGGTAAAACTACTCAGCTGCGCATGCGCAGCAACTCGGCTAAAACTATGAGCTGCGCATACGTATTTGGTCGCCTTTCAAAACTGCATTTTACCATTTATATACGGAAAATGACACCAAAAATGAAAGGCCTGGACAGTCCTGAACGCAGCTGCGCATGCGCAGCAACTGTGCTAAAAGTAAGCAGCTGCGCATGGGCAGCACCTCAGCTAAACTACGCAGCTGCGCATACGATTTGTTCGCCTTTCAAAACTGCATTTTACCATTTATATACGGAAAACGACACCAAAAAAAATGAAATGCCTGGGCAGTCCTGAACGCAGCTGCGCATGCGCAGGAACTCAGCTAAAACTACTCAGCTTGCGTATGTGCAGCAACTCGGCTAAAACTATGCAGCTGCGCATGCGCAGCACCTCAGCTAAAACTATGCAGCTGCGCATACGATTTGTTCGCATTTCAAAACTGCATTTTACCATTAATATACGGAAAACGACACCAAAAATGAAATGCCTGCGCAGTCCTGAACGCAGCTGCGCATGCGCAGCAACTGTGCTAAAACTACACAGCTGCGCGTGCGCGCAGCAACTCAACCAAAGTGCGCTGCGCGCGCAGCACCTTAGCTAAAACTACTCAGCTGCGTATGTGCAGCAGCTCGGCTAAAACTACACCTGCGCATGCGTATGTGTTTGCCATTCAAAACTGCATTTTACCATTTATATACGGAAAACGACACCAAAAATGAAAGGCCTGGACAGTCCTGAACGCAGCTGCGCATGCGCAGCAACTGTGCTAAAACTACGCAGCTGCGCATGCGCAGGAACTCGGCTAAAACTATGCAGCTGCGCATGCGCAGCACCTCAGCTAAAACTATGTAGCTGCGCATACGTATTTGATCGCCGTTCAAAACTGCATTTTACCATTTATATATGGAAAACGATACCAAAAATGAAAGGCCTGCACAGTCCTGAACGCAGCTGAGCATGCGTAGCAGATCGGCTAAAACTACGTAGCTGCGCATGCGCAGTAACTCGGCTAAAACTACTCAGCTGCGCATGCGCAGCAACTCGGCTAAAACTATGTGCTGCGCATACGTTTTAGTCGCCAAAAAACTGCATTTTACCATTAATATACGGAAAAACACCAAAAATGAAATGCCTGCGCGGTCCTGAAAACGCTCAGCTGCGCGTGCGCGCAGCAACGTGCTAAAACTACACAGCTGCGCGTGCGCAGCAACTCAGCCAAAAGTACGCAGCTGCGCATGCGCAGCACCTTAGCTAAAACTACTCAGCTGCGTATGTGCAGCAGCTCGGCTAAAACTACACCTGCGCATGCGTATGTGTTTGCCATTCAAAACTGCATTTTACCATTTATATCGGCGGAAACGACACCAAAAAATGAAAGGCCTGGACAGTCCTGAACGCAGCATTTATATGCGCAGCAACTGTGCTAAACTCGCGGCTGCACGTGCGCAGGAACTCGGCTAAAACTATGCAGCTGCGCATGCGCAGCACCTCAGCTAAAACTATGAGCTGCGCATACGTGTTTGATCGCCGTTCAAAACTGCATTTTACCATTTATATATGGAAAACGATACCAAAATGAAAGGCCTGCACAGTTCTGAACGCAGCTGCGCGTGCGCGGGAGATCGGCTAAAACTACGTGGCTGCGCATGCGCAGTAACTCGCTAAAACTACTCAGCTGCGCGTCGCGCAGCAACTCCAACTAAAACTATGTGCTGCGCGCGTGTATTTGGTCGCCTTTCAAAACTGCATTTTACCATTTAATATCGGAAAACGACACCAAAATGGAAATGCCTGCGCAGTCCTGAACGCAGCTGCGCGTGCGCAGCAACTGTGCTAAAACTACACAGCTGCGTGCGCAGCAACTCAAAAAAGCACGCAGCTGCGTGCGCAGCACCTCAGCTAAAACTACTCAGCGCGTATGTGCAACAGCTCGGCTAAAACTACACCTGCGCATGCGTATGTGTTTGCCATTCAAAACTGCATTTTACCATTTATATACGGAAAACGACACCAAAAATGAAAGGCCTGGACAGTCCTGAACGCAGCTGCGCATGCGCAGCAACTGTGCTAAAACTACGCAGCTGCGCATGCGCAGGAACTCGGCTAAAACTATGCAGCTGCGCATGCGCAGCACCTCAGCTAAAACTATGTAGCTGCGCATACGTATTTGATCGCCGTTCAAAACTGCATTTTACCATTTATATATGGAAAACGATACCAAAAATGAAAGGCCTGCACAGTCCTGAACGCAGCTGCGCATGCGTAGCAGATCGGCTAAAACTACGTAGCTGCGCATGCGCAGTAACTCGGCTAAAACTACTCAGCTGCGCATGCGCAGCAACTCGGCTAAAACTATGTGCTGCGCATACGTATTTGGTCGCCTTTCAAAACTGCATTTTACCATTAATATACGGAAAACGACACCAAAAATGAAAGGCCTGCGCAGTCCTGCACGCAACTGCGCATGCGCAGCAACTGTGCTAAAAGTACGCAGCTGCGCATGCGTATGCGTTCGCCGTTCAAAAACAGCATTTTAACATTTATATACGGAAAATGACACCAAAAATGAAAGGCCTGGACAGTCCTGAACGCAGCTGCGCATGCGCAGCAAGTGTGCTAAAAGTACGCAGCTGCGCATGCGCAGAAACTCAGCTAAAACTACTCAGCTGCGTATGTGCAGCAACTCGGCTAAAACTATGCAGCTGCGCATGCGCAGCACCTCAGCTAAAACTATGCAGCTGGGCATACGTATTTGTTCGCTGTTCAAAACTGCATTTTACCATTTATATACGCAAAACGATACCAAAATGAAAGGCCGATGCAGGCCTAAACGCAACTCGCATGACGCAGATCGGCTAAAACTCGCGGCTGCGCGTGCGCAGCAACTCGGCTAAAACTATGTAGCTGCGCATGCGCACCACCAGCTAAACTATGCAGCTGCGATACGTATTTGTTCGCCGTTCAAAACTGCATTTTACCATTTATATACGGACAACGATACCAAAAATGAAAGGCCTGCACAGTCCTGAACGCAACTGCGCATGCGTAGCAGATCGGCTAAAACTACGTAGCTTCGCATGCGCAGCAACTCGGCTAAAACTACGTAGCTGCGCATGCGCAGCAACTCGGCTAAAACTATGAGCTGCACATGCGCAGTACCTCAAATAAAATTGCACCGGCACATGCGTATGTGTTTGCCGTTCAAAACTGCATTTTACCATTTATATGCGCTGCGCAGTCGTGAACGCAGCTGCGCATGCGCAGCAACTGTGGTAAAACTACTCAGCTGCGCATGCGCAGCAACTCGGCTAAAACTATGAGCTGCGCATACGTATTTGGTCGCCTTTTAAAACTGCATTTTACCATTTATATACGGAAAACAACACCAAAAATGAAAGGCCTGGACAGTCCTGAACGCAGCTGCGCATGCGCAGCAACTGTGTTAAAAGTACGCAGCTGCGCATGGGCAGCACCTCAGCTAAACTACGCAGCTGCGCATACGATTTGTTCGCCTTTCAAAACTGCATTTTACCATTTATATACGGAAAACGACACCAAAAATGAAATGCCTGCGCAGTCCTGAACGCAGCTGCGCATGCGCAGGAACTGAGCTAAAACTACTCAGCTTGCGTATGTGCAGCAACTCGGCTAAAACTATGCAGCTGCGCATGCGCAGCACCTCAGCTAAAACTATGCAGCTGCGCATACGTATTTGTTCGCCGTTCAAAACTGCATTTTTCCATTTATATACGGAAAACGATACCAAAAATAAAAGAACTGCACAGTCCTGAACGCATCTGCGCATGCGCAGGAACTCAGCTAAAACTACTCATCTGCGCATGCGCAGCACCTCAGCTAAAACTACGCATCTGCGCATACGATTTGTTCGCCTTTCAAAACTGCATTTTACCATTTATATACGGAAAACGACACCAAAAATGAAATGCCTGCGCAGTCCTGAACGCAGCTGCGCATGCGCAGCAACTGTGCTAAAACTACACAGCTGCGCGTGCGCAGCAACTCAGCCAAAAGTACGCAGGTGCGCATGTGCAGCACCTGAGCTAAAACTACTCAGCTGCGTATGTGCAGCAGCTCGGCTAAAACTACACCAGCGCATGCGTATGTGTTTGCCGTTCAAAACTGCATTTTACCATTTATATACGGAAAACGACACCAAAAATGAAAGGCCTGGACAGTCCTGAACGCAGCTGCGCGTGCGCGCAGCAACTGTGCTAAAAATGCGCAGCTGCGCGGGGGCAGCACCTCAGCTAAACTACGCGGCTGCGCGTACGTTTGTTAGCCTTTCAAAACTGCATTTTACCATTTATATACGGAAAACGACACCAAAAATGAAATGCCTGCGCAGTCCTGAACGCAGCTGCTGCGCGTGCGCAGGAACTGAGCTAAAACTACTCAGCTTGCGTATGTGCAGCAACTCGGCTAAAACTATGCAGCTGCGCGTGCGCAGCACCTCAGCTAAAACTATGCAGCTGCGCATGCGTGTTGTTCGCCGTTCAAAACTGCATTTTTCCATTTATATCGGGAAAAACGATACCAAAAATAAAAAGAACTGCACAGTCCTGAACGCATCTGTGCATGCGCAGGAACTCAATAAAACTACTCATCTGCGCATGCGCAGCACCTCAGCTAAAACTACGATCTGCGCGCATACGATTTGTTAAGCCATTCAAAACTGCATTTTACCATTTATATACGGAAAACGACACCAAAAATGAAATGCCTGCGCGATCCTGAACGCAGCTGAGCATGCGCAGCAACTGTGCTAAAACTACACAGCTGCGCGTGCGCAGCAACTCAGCCAAAAGTACGCAGGTGCGCATGTGCAGCACCTGAGCTAAAACTACTCAGCTGCGTATGTGCAGCAGCTCGGCTAAAACTACACCTGCGCATGCGTATGTGTTTGCCATTCAAAACTGCATTTTACCATTTATATATGGAAAACGACACCAAAAATGAAAGGCCTGGACAGTCCTGAACGCAGCTGCGCATGCGCAGCAACTGTGCTAAAACTACGCAGCTGCGCATGCGCAGGAACTCGGCTAAAACTATGCAGCTGCGCATGCGCAGCACCTCAGCTAAAACTATGTGGCTGCGCGTCGTGTTGATCGCCGTTCAAAACAGCATTTTACCATTTATATCGGAAAACGATACCAAAATGAAAGGCCTGCACGGTCCTGAGCGCAGCTGCATGCGCGCAATTAATGTGCTAAAATGCGCGGCTGCGCGTGCGTATGTGTTTGCCGTTCAAAACTGCATTTTACCATTTATATCTGGAAAACGACACCAAAATGAAAGGCCTGGACGGTCCTGAGCGCCAGCTGCGCGTGCGCAGCAACTGTACTAAAACTACACAGCTGCGCGTGCGCGCTCGTCAAAAAATGCGGGGTGCGCGGTGTGCAGCACCTGAGCTAAAACTACTCAATGCGTATGTGCAGCAGCTCGGCTAAAACTGCACCTGCGCGCATGCGTATGTGTTTGCCATTCAAAACTGCATTTTACCATTTATATATGGAAAACAACACCAAAATGAAAGGCCTGGACGGTCCTGAGCGCAGCTGCGCGTGCGCGGCAACTCGCCTACGCGGCTGCGCATGCGCAGGAACTCGGCTAAAACTATGCGGCTGCGCGTGCGCCTTTCCAGCTAAAACTATGTAGCTGCGCATACGTATTTGATCGCCGTTCAAAACAGCATTTTAACATTTATATACGGAAAATGACACCAAAAATGAAAGGCCTGGACAGTCCTGAACGCAGCTGCGCATGCGCATCAAGTGTGCTAAAAGTAAGCAGCTGCGCATGCGCAGCACCTTAGCTAAAACTATGCAGCTGGGCATACGTATTTGTTCGCCGTTCAAAACTGCATTTTACTATTTATATACGCAAAACGTTACCAAAAATGAAAGGCTGATGCAGTCCTAAACGCAACTGCGCATGCGCAGCAGATCGGCTAAAACTAAGCAGCTGCGCATGTGCAGCAACTCGGCTAAAACTATGCAGCTGCACATGCGCACCACCTCAGCTAAAACTATGCAGCTGCGCATACGTATTTGTTCGCCGTTCAAAACTGCATTTTACCATTTATATACGGATAACGATACCAAAAATGAAAGGCCTGCACAGTCCTGAACGCAACTGCGCATGCGCAGCAACTCGGCTAAAACTATGCAGCTGCGCATACGTATTTGTTCGCCGTTCAAAACTGCATTTTACCATTTATATACGGATAACGATACCAAAAATGAAAGGCCTGCACAGTCTTGAACGCAACTGCGGATGTGTAGCAGATCGGCTAAAACTACGTAGCTGCGCATGTGCAGCAACTCGGCTAAAACTATGAGCTGCACATGCACAGTACCTCGGCTAAAATTGCACCTGCACATGCGTATGTGTTTGCCGTTCAAAAGTGCATTTTACCATTTATATGCGCTGCGCAGTCGTGAACGCAGCTGCGCATGCGCAGCAACTGTGGAAAAACTACTCAGCTGCGCATGCGAAGCAACTCCGCTAAAAGTACGCAGCTGCGCATCCGTATGCATTCGACATTCAAAACTGCATTTTACCTTTTATATATGCACAACGATCCCAAAAACGAAAGGCCTGCACAGTCCCGGCGTGCGCAGCAGCTCGAAGCAAAACTACACAGCTGCGCAAAAATTGCACCGGCGATAACTACACAGCTGCTCATGCGCAGGAACTCAGCTAAAACTACTCACCTGCTTAAGTGCAGCAGCTCGGCTAAAACTGCACCTGCTCATGCGTATGTGTTTGCCGTTCAAAACTGCATTTTACCCTTTATATGCGCAAAACGACACCAAAAATAAAATGCCTGCGCAGTCGTGAACGCAACTGCGCCTGCGCAGCAACTGTGGTAAAACTATGTAGCTGCGCATGCGCAGCAACTCGGCTAAAACTACGTAGCTGCGCATGCGCAGCAACTCGGCTAAAACTATGAGCTGCACATAAGAACATAAGAAAGTTTACAAACGAGAGGAGGCCATTCAGCCCATCTTGCTCGTTTGGTTGTTAGTAGCTTATTGATCCCAGAATCTCATCAAGCAGCTTCTTGAAGGATCCCAGGGTGTCAGCTTCAACAACATTACTGGGGAGTTGGTTCCAGACCCTCAAAATTCTCTGTGTAAAAAAGTGCCTCCTATTTTCTGTTCTGAATGCCCCTTTATTTAATCTCCATTTATGACCCCTGGTCCTTTTTTCTTTTTTCAAGTCAAAGAAGTCCCCCGGGTTGACACTGTCTATACCTTTTAGGATTTTGAATGTTTGAATCAGATCGCCGCGTAGTCTTCTTTGTTCAAGACTGAATAGATTCAATTCTTTTAGCCTGTCTGCATACGACATGCCTTTTAAACCCGGGATAAATCTGGTCGCTCTTCTTTGCACTCTTTCTAGAGCAGCAATATCCTTTTTGTAACGAGGTGACCAGAACTGAACACAATATTCTAGGTGAGGTCTTACTAATGCATTGTAGAGTTTTAACATTACTTCCCTTGATTTAAATTCAACACTTCTCACAATATATCCATGTGGTAAAACTAACTATATATCTGTGGCAAAACTAACTATATCCAAGCATCTTGTTGGCCTTTTTATAGCTTCCCCACATTGTCTACAACTCGGCTAAAACTATGAGCTGCGCATATGTATTTGGTCGCCTTTCAAAACTGCATTTTACCATTTATATACGGAAAACGACACCAAAAATGAAAGGCCTGCGCAGTCCTGAACGCAGCTGTGCATGCGCAGCAGCTCGGCTAAAACTACGCAGCTGCACATGCACAGTACCTCAGCTAAAATTGCACCTGCACATGCGTATGTGTTTGCCGTTCAAAACTGCATTTTACCATTTATATGCGCTGCGCAGTCGTGAACGCAGCTGGGCATGCGCAGCAACTGTGGTAAAACTACTCAGCTGCGCATGCGCAGCAACTCTATAAAGCACGCAGCTGCGCTTCCGTATCGTTAAGCCTTTCAAAACTGCATTTACCATTTATTACGGTAAACGAAACCAAAAATGAAATGCCTGCACAGTCCTGAACGCAGCTGCGCATGCGCAGCAACTGTGCTAAAACTACACAGCTGCGCGTGCGCAGCAACTCAGCCAAAAGTACGCAGCTGCGCATGCGCAGGAACTCAGCTAAAACTACTCAGATGCGTATGTGCAGCAACTCGGCTAAAACTATGCAGCTGCGCATGCGCAGCACCTCAGCTAAAACTATGCAGCTGCGCATACGTATTTGTTCGCCGTTCAAAACTGCATTTTACCATTTATATACGCAAAACGATACAAAAAATGAAAGGCCAATGCAGTCCTAAACGCAACTGCGCATGCGCAGCACCTCAGCTAAAACGATGCAGCTGCGCATCCGTATGCGCTTGCCGTTCAAAAGTGCATTTTGCCATTTATAACGGAAAACGATACCAAAAATGAAAGGCCTGCGCAGTCTTGAACGCAGCTGCGCATGCGCAGCAGCTCGGCTAAAACTACGCAGCTGCACATGCGCAGTACCTCGGCTAAAATTGCACCTGCACATGCGTATGTGTTTGCCGTTCAAAACTGCATTTTACCATTTATATGCGCTGCGCGGTCGTGAACGCAGCTGCGCATTTTGCAACAACTAATGGTAAAACTACTCAGCTGCGCATGCGCCAGCAACTCTGGTAAAAAAAACGCAACTGCATGCGCGGAACTTCGGCTAAAACTACTCAGCTGCGCATGCGCGGTAACTCGACTAAAACTCCACCTGCGCATGCGTGTGTTTGCCGTTCAAAACTGCATTTTACCATTTATATCGCAAAACGACACCAAAATGAATGGCCTGCGCGGTTTGTGAGCGCCCAGCTGCGCATGCGCCCGCAGCAATTGTGCTAAAAGTGCGCCTTTGCGCGTGCGTATCGTTCGCCGTTCAAAAACAGCATTTTACCATTTATATCACGGAAAACGACACCAAAATGAATGGCCTGGACGGTCCTGAGCGCCAGCTGCGCGCGCGCGGCAACAATGCTAAAAGTACGCGGCTGCGCATGCGCAGTAACTCAGCTAAAACTACTCAGATGCCTATGTGCAGCAACTCGGCTAAAACTATGCAGCTGCACATGCGTATGTGTTTGCTGTTCTAAACTGCATTTTACCATTTATATGCGCTGCACAGTCGTGAACGCAGCTGCGCATGCGCAGCAACTGTGGAAAAACTACTCAGCTGCGCATGCGCAGCTACTCCGCTAAAACTACTCAGCTGCGTATGTGCAGCAAATCGGCTAAAACTATGCAGCTGCGCATGCGCAGCACCTCAGCTAAAACTATGCAGCTGCGCATATGTATTTGTTCGCCGTTCAAAACTGCATTTTACCATTTATATACGGAAAACGATACCAAAAATGAAAGGCCTGCACAGTCCTGATCACAGCTGCGCATGCGTTGCAGATCGGCTAAAACTACGTAGCTGTGCATGCGCAGCAACTCGGCTAAAACTACGTAGCTGCGCATGGACAGCAACTCGACTAAAACTATGAGATATAAAATGAAAGGCCTGCGCAGTCCTGAACGCAGCTGCGCATGCGCAGGAACTCGGCTAAAACTACGTAGCTGCGCATGGACAGCAACTCGGCTAAAACTATGAGATATAAAAATGAAAGGCCTGCGCAGTCCTGAACGCAGCTGCGCATGCGCAGGAACTGTGGTAAAACTACTCAGCTGCACATGCGCAGTACCTCCGCTAAAAGTACGCAGCTGCGCATCCGTATGCTTTCGACGTTCAAAACTGCATTTTAGCTTTTATATATGCAAAACGATACCAAAAACGAAAGGCCTGCGCGGTCCTGAACGCCCTGCGCGTGCGCACCATCTCGGCTAAAACTACGCGGCTGCGCGTCTTGCAGTACCTCGGCTAAATTGCACCTGCACATGCGTAAGTGTTTGCCGTTCAAAACTGCATTTTACCATTTATATGCGCTGCGCGGTCGTGAGCAGACTGCGCGTAATGCAGGAACTCAGCTAAAACTGCTCAGTTCATTATGTGCAGCAGCTCGGCTAAAACTACACGCAGCTACTGGCGCAATACCTCGGCTAAAACTGCACCTGCGCATCCGTATGTATTTACCGTTCAAAACTGCATTTTACCATTTAAATGCGCCTGCGCGGTCCTGAGCGGAGCTGCGCAGCAGCAACTGTGGTAAACTTCTCAGCTGCGCATGCGCGCAGCAACTCCCTAAAAGTACGCAATTAGCATCCGGCATGGCGTTCCACATTCAAAACTGCATTTTACCTTTTATATATGCTGCGCATGATCCCAAAAAACGAAAGGCCTGCACAGTCCTGAAAGCAGCTGCGCATGCACAGCAGATCGGCTAAATCTACGCAGCTGCGCATGCGCAGCAACTCGGCTAAAACTATGCAGCTGCGCATGCGCACCACCTCAGCTAAAACTATGCAGCTGCGCGACACGTGTTGTTCGCCGTTCAAAACTGCATTTTACCATTTATATACGGAAAACGATACCAAAAATGAAAGGCCTGCACAGTCGTTAACGCAGCTGTGCATGCGTAGCAGATCGGCTAAAACTACGTAGCTGCGCATGTGCAGCAACTCGGCTAAAACTACGTAGCTGCGCATGCGCAGCAACTCGGCTAAAACTATGAGCTGCACATAAGAACATAAGAACATAAGAAAGTTTACAAACGAGAGGAGGCCATTCA
Organism: Huso huso; assembly: GCA_036884735.1. NCBI lineage: Eukaryota > Metazoa > Chordata > Actinopteri > Acipenseriformes > Acipenseridae > Huso > Huso huso. Next base: position 158,935 of record JAHFZB010000088.1, read on the forward strand.
GCCCATCTTGCTCGTTTGGTTGTTAGTAGCTTATTGATCCCAGAATCTCATCAAGCAGCTTCTTGAAGGATCCCAGGGTGTCAGCTTCAACAACATTACTGGGGAGTTGGTTCCAGACCCTCAAAATTCTCTGTGTAAAAAGCCTCCCTATTTTCTGTTCTGAATGCCCCTTTATCTAATCTCCATTTATGACCCCTGGTCCTTTTTCTTTTTCAAGTCAAAAAGTCCCCCGTGGTTGACACTGTCTATACCTTTTAGGATTTTGAATGTTTGAATCAGATCGCCGTGTAGTCTTCTTTGTTCAAGACTGAATAGATTCAATTCTTTTAGCCTGTCTGCATACGACATGCCTTTTAAACCCGGGATAATTCTGGTCGCTCTTCTTTGCACTCTTTCTAGAGCAGCAATATCCTTTTTGTAACGAGGTGACCAGAACTGAACACAACATTCTAGGTGAGGTCTTACTAATGCATTGTAGAGTTTTAACATTACTTCCCTTGATTTAAATTCAACACTTCTCACAATATATCCATGTGGTAAAACTAACTATATATCTGTGGTAAAACTAACTATATCAAAGCATCTTGTTGGCCTTTATATAGCTTCCCCACATTGTCTACAACTCGGCTAAAATTATGAGCTGCGCATATGTATTTGGTCGCCTTTCAAAACTGCATTTTACCATTTATATACAGAAAACGACACCAAAAATGAAAGGCCTGCGCAGTCCTGAACGCAGCTGTGCATGCGCAGCAGCTTCGGCTAAAACACGCGGCTGCACAGTACCTCGGTACCTCGGCTAAATTGCACCTGCACATGCGTATGTGTTTGCCGTTCAAAACTGCATTTTACCATTTATATGCGCTGCGCAGTCGTGAACGGAGCTGCGCATGTGCAGGAACTCAGCTAAAACTGCTCAGTTGCGTATGTGCAGCAGCTCGGCTAAAACTACGCAGCTGCACAAGTGCAATACCTCGGCTAAAACTGCACCTGCGCATCCGTATGTATTTACCGTTGAAAACTGCATTTTACCATTTATATGCGCTGCGCAGTCCTGAGCAGACTGCGCATTGCGCAGCAACTGTGGTAAAACACTCCAGCTGCGCATGCGCAGTAACTCCGTAAAAGTGCGCAGTTCTTTGCATCCGTATGCGTTCCACATTCAAAACTGCATTTTACCTTTTATATATGCACAACGATCCCAAAAACGAAAGGCCTGCACAGTCCTGAAAGCAGCTGCGCATGCGCAGCAGATCGGCTAAAACTACGCAGCTGCGCATGCGCAGCAACTCGGCTAAAACTATGCAGCTGCGCATGCGCACCACCTCAGCTAAAACTATGCAGCTGCGCATACGTATTTGCTCGCCGTTCAAAACTGCATTTTACCATTTATATACGGAAAACGATACCAAAAATGAAAGGCCTGCACAGTCCTGAACGCAGCTGCGCATGCGTAGCAGATCGGCTAAAACTACATAGCTGCGCATGCGCAGCAACTCGGCTAAAACTACGTAGCTGCGCATGCGCAGCAACTCGGCTAAAACTATGAGCTGCACACAAGAACATAAGAACATAAGAAAGTTTACAAACGAGAGGAGGCCATTCAGCCCATCTTGCTCGTTTGGTTGTTAGTAGCTTATTGATCCCAGAATCTCATCAAGCAGCTTCTTGAAGGATCCCAGGGTGTCAGCTTCAACAACATTACTGGGGAGTTGGTTCCAGACCCTCAAAATTCTCTGTGTAAAAAAGTGCCTCCTATGTTCTGTTCTGAATGCCCTTTCTAATCTCCATTTATGACCCCTGGTCCTTTTTTTTCAAGTCAAAGAAGTCCCCAGGTTGACACTGTCTATACCTTTTAGGATTTTGAATGTTTGAATCAGATCGCCGCGTAGTCTTCTTTGTTCAAGACTGAATAGATTCAATTGTTTTAGCCTGTCTGCATACGACATGCCTTTTAAACCCGGGATAATTCTGGTCGCTCTTCTTTGCACTCTTTCTAGAGCAGCAATATCCTTTTTGTAACGAGGTGACCAGAACTGAACACAATATTCTAGGTGAGGTCTTACTAATGCATTGTAGAGTTTTAACATTACTTCCCTTGATTTAAATTCAACACTTCTCACAATATATCCATGTGGTAAAACTAACTATATATCTGTGGTAAAACTAACTATATCCAAGCATCTTGTTGGCCTTTTTATAGCTTCCCCACATTGTCTACAACTCGGCTAAAACTATGAGCTGCGCATATGAATTTGGTCGCCTTTCAAAACTGCATTTTACCATTTATATACGGAAAACGACACCAAAAATGAAAGGCCTGCGCAGTCCTGAACGCAGCTGTGCATGCGCAGCAGCTCGGCTAAAACTACGCAGCTGCACATGCACAGTACCTCGGCTAAAATTGCACCTGCACATGCGTATGTGTTTGCCCTTCAAAACTGCATTTTACCATTTATATGCGCTGCGCAGTCGTGAACGCAGCTGCGCATGCGCAGCAACTGGTAAAACTACTCCAGCTGCGCATCGCGCAGCAACTCTATAAAACGTAGCAGCGCTGCGCTTCCGTTTGCGTTCGCCTTTCAAAACTGCATTTTACCATTTATTACGGTAAACGAAACCAAAAATGAAATGCCTGCACAGTCCTGAACGCAGCTGCGCATGCGCAGCAACTGTGCTAAAACTACACAGCTGCGCATGCGCAGCAACTCAGCCAAAAGTACGCAGCTGCGCATGCGCAGGAACTCAGCTAAAACTACTCAGCTGCGTATGTGCAGCAGCTCAGCTAAAACTACGCAGTTGCACATGCGCAGTACCTCGGCTAAAACTGCACCTGCGCATGCGTATGTGTTTGTCTTTCAAAACTGCATTTTACCATTTATATGCGCAAAACGACACCAAAAATTATAGGCCTGGACAGTCCTGAACGCAACTGCGCATGCGCAGCAACTGTGCTAAAAGTACGCAGCTGTGCATGCGCAGGAACTCAGCTAAAACTACTCAGCTGCGTATGTGCAGCAACTCGGCTAAAACTATGCAGCTGCGCATGCAAAGCACCTCAGCTAAAACTATGCAGCTGCGCATACGTATTTGTTCGCCTTTCAAAACTGCATTTTACCATTGATATACGCAAAACGATACGAAAAATGAAAGGCCGATGCAGTCCTAAACGCAACTGCGCATGCGCAGCATCTCAGCTAAAACTATGCAGCTCTGCGCGTCCGTGTCGCTCGCCCGTTCAAAAGTGCATTTTGCCATTTATAACGGAAAACGATACCAAAAATGAAAGGCCTGCGCAGTCCTGAACGTAGCTGCGCATGCGCAGCAGCTCGGCTAAAACTACGCAGCTGCACATGCGCAGTACCTCGGCTAAAATTGCACCTGCAAATGCGTATGTGTTTCCCGTTCAAAACTGCATTTTACCATTTATGTCAAAAACGACACCAAAAATGAATGGCCTGCGCAGTCGTGAACGCAGCTGCGCATGCGCAGCAATTGTGCTAAAAGTACGCAGCTGCGCATGCGTATGCGTTCGCCGTTCAAAAACAGCATTTTACCATTTATATACGGAAAACGACACCAAAAATGAAAGGCCTGGACAGTCCTGAACGCAGCTGCGCATGCGCAGCAACTGTGCTAAAAGTACGCAGCTGCGCATGCGCAGGAACTCAGCTAAAACTACTCAGCTGAATATGTGCAGCAACTCGGCTAAAACTATGCAGCTGCGCATGCGCAGCAACTCGGCTAAAACTATGAGCTGCGCATACGTATTTGGTCGCCTTTCAAAACTGCATTTTTCCATTTATATACGGAAAACGACACCAAAATTGAAATGCCTGCGCAGTCATGAACGCAGCTGCGCATGAGCAGCAGCTCGTCTAAAACTACGCATTACAGAAAATTACACAGCTGCGGATGCGCAGTACCTCAGCTAAAACTATGAGCTGCGCATACGTATTTGGTCGCCTTTCAAAACTGCATTTTACCATTTATATCGGAAAACGACACCAAAATTGAAATGCCTGCGGAGTCGTGAGCGCAGCTGCGCGCGCAGGAACTCAGCAAAACTACTCAGCTGCGTATGTACAGCAACTCGGCTAAAACTATGCAGCTGCGCATGCGCAGCCTCAGCTAAAACTATGCAGCTGCGCATGAGCAGCAACTCAAACTAAAACTACGCGGCTGTGTGCGTGTCGTTCGCCGTTCAAAATAGCATTTTACCATTTCTATCACGGAAAACGACACCAAAATGAAAAGGCCTGTGCAGTCCTGAAACGCAGCTGCGCGTGCGCAGGAACTGTGGTAAAACTACTCAGCTGCACATGCGCAGTACCTCTGCTAATAAATGCAGCTGCGCATCCATATCGTTCGCCGTTCAAAACAGCTTTTACCATTTATTTACGGAAAACGACACCAAAATGAAAGGCCTGGACGGTCCTGAACGCAGCTGCGCGTGCGCAGCAACTGTGCATAAAATACGCAGCTGCGCGTGCCCAGTACCTCCGCTAAAATTGCAGCTGCACGTGCGTGAGTGTTTGCCGTTCAAACTGCATTTTACCATTTATGTCGCTGCGCGGTCGTGAACGAGCTCGCGTGCGCAGAACTCAGCTAAAACTGCTCAGCTGCGTATGTGCAGCAGCTCGGCTAAAACTACACAACTGCACAAAGCGCAATACCTCGGCTAAAACTGCACCTGCGCATCCGTATGTATTTGCCTTTCAAAACTGCATTTTACCATTTATATGCACTGCGCTGTCCTGAACGCAGACTGCGCGTGCGCGCAACTGTGGTAAAACTACTCAGCTGCGCATGCGCAACTCCATAAAAATACGCAGCTGCGCGTCGTATCGTTCCACATTCAAAACTGCAATTTACCTTTTTATATATGCACCGATCCCAAAAGCGAAAGGCCTGCACAGTCCTGAAA